>JADLZN010010182.1:0-83386 GCA_018155175.1 Sinocyclocheilus anophthalmus | reverse complement strand
GGGGGGGGGGGGGGGCCGCGACGCCAACTGGCCGGTGCACGGAGGGAAAGGGCAACACCCGCGGGCGAGAGCGGATGGAAGGGGGCAGGGGAATGACGACAGGGACGCAGCTAGTAGGAAGAGGTAAAGCCTATCGAATGACCGGCAAAGTACGGTCGTTGCAGGATAAAAGAAAGTAAGTAAAGAGAGACCAAACAGCACGGGGGCCGTGACCAGAAATAACAGAAGAAGTGTGCGTGTCGCAGCGCGGGGGCGCAGACGGAGAAGGTGGGTCCGGTCGCCAATGCCGGCGGGTTGGGAACGGTGGCAGAGAGGTAAGGTCCCGACATGGTGGACTTAGTGACAGGGGCAAGCGGAAGGCATACAGCACAACGGGGACAAAGGTAGGGATATCCATCAGAGACCAAATGAGTATATGTGTGGACCGGCACGACCTATATATCCGATTTAGTAAGGGGAAGCAGGTACGCAGCTTACTGACTGGTCAGGGTACGGGAGGGGGCAGGGTGAACGGGGAAGGGCTGAGGTTAAGAAGCGAGGGGGGGAGGGATCATGCTGCTCGGCGGGGGGACATGGTAACGACGAGGCGCATGTACGGCTGTCCAGAGGCAGGGGCTCTGGGCGGGGTCCCGAAGATCAATGGCACACGAACAACGGGTCAGCACCTCACAGGATGGGGGGTGGGGGGGGATGCATGAGACAAAAAGAATGCCGATAGGGGGGCAGGGAGGGGGGGGAAAAACAGACGGAGCTAGTCCAGCCATGAAGCTGACGCTCTAAGGGTTGGGGGAGGGAGACGGAGGAAGGAATCGGGAGTGGAAGGGGGGGAGGGCCTAAGCAGCTGGGTGTGTGGTAATCCGCGTGGGGTCGTCAGCCACAGAACCAACCAAGGGCGGCTGAATGGAGGAGGAGGAACAGGGAGTAGAGGCAAGGTGGGCAAAACAGCTCATTCATATGGCTGTATAATAGAATGCGGATGGGTTGGGGTCTGAATGAAATCAAGGCTTATAAGGAACCAGGCAGAGGAAGTGATGAAGCCAGATACAGTCATTCAATAACTATCAACGAGGACCTAACGGAACGGACTATGTCCAGTAATGCACATAGCAGGAAAAGGCTCAAGAAGACCGAGCAAGCAACGGGTCAAGGGACGGAAACGGGACTTAAGAGAAATGCACGGGTTCGCACAAGTTGGATAAACGACGAGGACCTGATCGAACTACCAAGGAGCCAGCTAGACAGACACAAGAATAAGGCAGAAAATAATCTGACGTGTCGACAGGCAAAGAGAAGAGACACTGCGGGGCACTCAGGTGAACGAGGAGAAGGAGAGGAGCTACATGCGGCGCGAACACGGGACCAGAATCATATAGACCCACACAGAATCAAGTTGTAAAAAGGAAAGAATAAGAATGAAAAACGGACGAGGGCAGCGTGCGCCACATAGCACTAAATATAAGGACAAGTCCTGATGGCTATACTCTGCACAGCCCCACATACTGAACTGGCGCCGTCGGGGCATTTCGGCAGGGCGGGGGGGGGCCCTAACCAGACGCATCGTGCTCGATCGCTTACGGGCCCTTGCACGCAGGGGGGTGAAGCACCGCCCACAGGCTGGCACAGGGAGTTCGCTGCAGAGGGATGAGTGGATGTTCAGTTGATCGCGGCGCGGCCCTTTCTTACAGGGCCGCCGGCAAATGATTGTGAGCACAGTGGTAGGTCCGGATATTGCTGAGTGCAGTACTGGAACAGAGGGCAGATCGTCATGGGGTGAAGCCAGCTAAAATACTACAGCCGGGCTACAGGCCGAGGTAGGGCGTGATGCGTTGACCTTCGTCCAACTCCTTAATACGTGGCCAGCAGCACTGGGGGAACCTGGGGGACACGTCCGAGAGCCAGTACGCGCTCGGCAGTTTGAGGGTCACCTGCATACCACAGTATCACGTGAGTATAGCTGTAGAGTGGAAGATCTCAGTCTGGCGGTGACGGAGACGTGGGAATGAGTGTGGAAGGAATCGATGAACCAGAATTTGGTCACCAAAGTTGGTAATGGCGCCATCGCATCTGCGCAAGTGTTCGGATTGGGGTCACTACTTGGCAGAAGCCAGACCATCGCCGCTCATCGTAAAAGTTGGAGTTACTGGGGGAGCAAGTGCCCGTTAGGTGTCGGAGGATACTACCCATGGTGTAGCGTCAACATTCCTTCTAACGTCCAGGAAAAGCAGTAGGGGAACACTGTCCCGCCATGACAGCTGACGCCGACTACGTTGGAAAGGGCAGTTGGGCACAGAGCGAATTTCTTCCAGTTCACTCCGGGAAGGGGGTCGCCAATGGGGAAGTGAACTGGACCTTAAGTGGGTCAGCTGGGAGGTGGGGGAGCTGGACAGTTGCGGGGGCTAGGGACCCGCGCAGCTCTCGTGCCTCCTCCCCCTTAAAGGTGGCTCCCTGTGTCAGAGAACCACGCAGCTGTGGCCCGCGGCTACTAGTGAACCCCCTCAAGCATTAAGAAGGGAGCCGGCATTCATATTGGGAAGGGATTTCTAGAATGTACACAGCGGGTTGGAAGGCGCGGAAATAGAGTCACTCCTCCCCACCTCTCTCGGGAGATTTGTTTTTTTTATTATATTTGTATATTTTATAATAATTTTTTATTATTTATTTTTTATTAAGTATATCCTATATATATTTATATAATTATTTGTATATCTCCTATTTATTTTTTTAGTATATTTTATTGAATCTCTTGATTATATATTGTTCATTTTCTATTTGTTCTTCAAATTTTAAATGGGTATCTATGGTATTTTTGGATGATATTAATATTTATTTTTAATTATTTTATTTTATTGATTTTATTAATTTTTTATTTTGTATATGGTAATTATTTATGTTATTTTACTTACAGATTGATTCTGTAAATAATAATTCTATTTTAATTATATATATATATATTATTATAGATTTCACTATTTTTGTTTTCTCGTTATATTTTTAATTATAATCGTCCTGGGCCCAACGAGTGACGACAAAAGGGCCTCGATAACATCCAGCTCCAGGCGAGAAAAGGGCGGGACGGTAATAGCGGAGGGGGCTAGATGAAGGCGTCATCTGGGAACGTGTGAGAGCTGGGAGGGCCGGCAGGGAACAACCGGGGCAGGTGGCGGAGAGCGTGGGGAAGGCCTGCGCGGCCGCGGGAGACCCAAACCGGGCGGACGCTCGGCAATACACTCTGCGCCTGCGGAGGGAACTAGGCCTGGAGCAAAAAGCGAGTGGTAGAGTCCAAGAGGAGGGGAGATTATTCCCCACTAGGCTAGTCGTCAGTCTTGTCACAAGGCTTGCCACCTAACCGAAGTGAGTTGCATCTGTCTCGCAGCCATGGTCCGACAGCTGTAAGTCGATCTCTATATTATATGCGTGGACTGAGTTGCATTTTGGCGGCCGGGTGTGCCGTGTCTCAGATTCAGAAGCTCGGCTGTACAGTAGGCGAGCAGCGCTAAACTCTGCATTGTGACTCTGCCGCCACCTGGAAGTGCGGTATAATCGATCTCCTCTAAAAGTGCCCATCCAAGTCATGATGTACGTGATGCACATCTGTAGGTAAGGGTGCCCAGCCAGGCGGTATGGACGCCACAGAATAAGACACTTGCCTTAGGGTCTGGTGGGCACTCGTCCACTCTACTTGTTGTTGGTTGGGGATGATCGCCATATCTGGTCTGAGGGCTTTGAAAAGAAGGGTGGCCCATGCCGCACCACGTTAGTCGCTGGCACGGTTCTGCAGCGTCGTCTGACCTCTGGGGAGGTCTGCCGCTGGCTGTGTGCCCGGGAGGCAACATATCACCATGAAAGTCGTAATCATGGCGCGCATCGGAATTTCTTGCTACGCGAGTGCCCACAAAACCTTAATTCGAACAGGACTTCGGAGGGAACCCGGACAAGACGGGGGGTGAGCTGGTTCCAAGGGATGGTTCTGCTGGGGCAGGTAATCGCCCCGGTTCGTTCATAATGCAATCTACGGAGTTGGGCTTCCTTGAGGGCAGCACAGGAGCCCAGTATGGGCATTGGAGTGCAGTTGTTGAGCTTGATTGCAATCTGAACGTTACAATGTAAGGAGACACAGCTGACCCTGATGTCAACTGTCACGCAGGTAAGCAACAGCTACATAGTATTTGGTTCAGAGGTCAGCCGCAGAACACGATGCATCTCACCGTGAATTCTTCTCTCAATCCATGGCAGGAGGATATGTAGCTCTGGAAGTGATCCTCGGCAGGAGATTTAACTCGTCGTCCCATCCCTCCAGGCTGGATATCCAAACCTGCGGCAGTCGGTCGGCGTCCCAGGCGCTGTGTTGTCCAATGAGTGAGCGCACGATAATTGTGGCGCGGGTGGTGTATGCATATAGCCGTCCTGAGGGCTAGTGGCTGGGCTAGACCTATTGTAGATTGTTCCGCAATAGTAGGAGCAGCCTAAGGCAAGGGGGCATGGTGTGGTGAGCGGACGCATTATCTGTTGAACAGGGCCCATCGGAGGCCAATCGCTCGAATATTCAGGTCTTCTATGCGGTTAAATTGTCGGTGAGCGGGCCAGATGCCGAGTGGGGGGCGGAGCGGTCTTCGCGTGAGGGGGGGACGGTCATACCGGCATGGGGTATATGTATGCTGGCTCTGCACTGTGGGCTAGGCTTTCAATCCACCATAGCGAGAGCCTCCCTCTTACATATCGCTCAGTTCGGGGCAGTTGGATTCAGAAGAAGTAGAGGGCGATGGGGGCAGGAAAGTAGAACGTAGAAGCATCTCTCGATGGAAAACCTCACATCGTCTTCTGGCTGGCTGTGGCACAGCACAGACTACACGTCGTACCAAAAGGTAAGACCTGCCACTCAAACACAGAAGGAATTTGGTCTCTTTCCATGTCTCTCCAGACAAATCTCAGAAGGGGCTGATCTTCAGGGAGCAGGCGGACCTGGTGGAACATGGCTTTCCCGTCTCCACTTATGGCTACACTATACTCTCAAAATTGTAACAGCCCTCCTAGGAGTGAGGGTCCTAAGGTGGGTCCGGGTAACAGCCACTGATTTAGGTTCAGACCTCGGTACTGGTAAGAGCAGTTAAACACTATGCAATTCTTATTGTTGTGGGTCACCATGTGGTGTGGAATATACCATGATTCCACTGATTGTGTCATCTCATGGGAGTTATGCAGCGGACTTTACGACGCCGGGCTGAGGCATTTCTAGGTCAGCGTGTGGAGCCTGCAGCCCGGTTCCCAGTGGCGGATATGCGGAGGAAAACGTATCTGTGCCGGAGCTGGGGCATGACCATTTCCTGTGTCGGGGGAAAGGGGGCATGGGCTTTGAGGCCTAACATGCACTGGTGTTGTGGCAGAACGCCAGTACAGCCGTCCCTGCACTCGCATGGTCGATTTGATTCGAATGCAGGTTGAAATGCGTCCCTCGGGGGGGCGGGGTGAGTTCCGTGGACCTGTGTAACGCTTGTCTCATGTCTGTCTGAAGGGAAGTACGTCACTCTGACTGTGCCACAGTGTGCGCTACTTCTACATTTATTGTCTTGAAGAGCCTCTGCACTTTGGAAGGGGGTGTAAGGGCATAATAACCCTACTGTGCCTGAAGGGGACGGCTCTGATCAAGGTCGAGTGGGACCACGGTAATGTCTGGGGTTCCCTATACCTCATGCTCTGGCTTAAAACATGATACTCATTGTAGGGGTAGCGCGCAATGAGCCCAAGGGCTTGGGGCCTGGGCAATAATGCCGGTATGGGAGAGCCCACAAGGTGCTTTGTAACTGTCTGGTGTATGTGATTCATGATGAGTTACGCGCATTGACCCAATGCATGGGGAGGAGGACGCGATATTAACCTTGTCAGTTAGACCGGACGCCATCTACGTGTGGTCCACGGACAGGTCTTGGGCAGAAGAGGGGAGGCACATGACATACGCCTATCCGTCGGTAGTGTCGACCTGGGGAGCCACAGAGCGGGGTGGGTGGGGGAAGGAACGTCGGGCAGCAATCGGGTAATGGTGGTGGCGCTGGACAAACATGCTGCAAAATTCCGGGCAGAGGGCACTGGGGCGGCTGTGGCGGAGTTGAGCCATTTGTGTGTATATATTCGCCATGTCACCGGAGGGGGGAGGGTAACTGATCCCCTTTCTGTATAAGTATAGTGGGCTGTGGTACCAGCTGGACAACCTGCGGCAGGGGCTGAGAGGTGCTCGGTATAGTTGAGATCAGGAATGGCATATAGTTGCAGTTATGTGCTTGAAGTGGGGGATGCACCGGGGGCAGTGGAAACTGCTCTCGCCCATTGGCCTCTCTGGAGCCCATAGGAGCACAGGAGGGCCAACCTCTTTCGCGGGGAGGCACCGCGTCTAGATGGCTGGTTGCTCGCCTAGTGGCGCGGCCCTTAGGTGATCTGAACACGTCATTATAGGTGCACACAGCTAGAGACCAGAGATCATAAGACAGGGGTGTGCCAGCGTGCTGGCGCCTAAACGCAGCTCCTCAATCTCGGTCGGCACGTGGCTCAGCAGCGCTACTGAATCCGCACTGTAGGCTCTTTAGCGTCTGGACCAAAAATCACACACCTTAGATAGCAACCGAATCGACAATCTACGTGAGTGTGGCGCAAATACCGTTTGAGGCAGTGAGTCACGAGAATGCCACATAGGCGCCAGACAAACTAGGAATTTCAATAAAGCAGCATAGCAGTATGGCCCTCGAAGCAGCCTAAACCGAACCCTCTGTCACACAGTAACATTGGTCAACAATTAACCAATAGAAAACACGGAGTCCAAGTCACACCAGGAGATCTCTAGGCAATTTGGGGGCAAGTTATCAGAAGAAGGGTCAAAGAGATGCAAGCGGACCAGGCCCACAGGGGAAACTGTCGCGATCCAAGCTTCAAATGCTTCCCCCACTTCACGCAAAGAACAACTGGCAGACTGTCGTAAATCTTACAGAACGTATCCTTAGCGTCCACGAATGCCAAGAAACTCTTTCCATTGACTATCATCGAAATGACACTCCGGACTCGAGCACTATCCTTGCTAGAAGTATCTACCCCGCTAGCATGGAGCTACACACATGTTTTTAACCATCATCCGTAATCATTTTCTTGTGAATGTATTGTGAATACATGGAATAGTTTTAAGAATTGTATTCTGTTTAGTATTTGTGGTGTTTAGAGATTCAGGCTGAAACAGTTTTCTTTCTTCCATCATACTTGTGGTCGATGTTTCATATGCTTATTATAAGAAATATCCATGTCCAATGTATACTCTACCAGAGCGGGAAGGACCCGATTATGTGAATGATGCGATAACATTGTTTATGAAGGGGAGGAGGCATATACAACGCCCCGGCAAAACACCCCCTACTTTCAAAACTACCAGGTGGAGTGGGTAAACCGCCCTTTCTATACTAGCAACTCACCATCAAATCATGCTGTCGCTCTTTGGTCCTTGGTTCTCTCTTCAAACACCCCCTGCGGTGCTCTTACCTCCTCTTGTTATGCATAGGCTTTGAGGCTATTTTAGTCAGAGCTTCTCTTAGTTTTGAACGGGTCGGCTTACACGCCACGCCTCCAAACCATGAGGTAAACGTCCTACCGTGGCATTCTTCAAACGTACATCAGTTCCAGGTCTGAGTGGGGGTGAGGGGCCGGGGAATTAGGCTTGCGGGGTTCTGACTCTGTTTAAGCGAACGCCTGGCATCCTCCCAGAAGATGCTGTGTAGCGGCACTGTCAGAGCCATCAGCTTCCGGCGGCGCCAGCCAACGACCCAACCACTGCTCTCCAAGACTTACCCGCCATCCTAGCAACCTCGGGAAACCCATCGGCAGAGCAACCGACAGTAAAGGGGAACCCCGCATCACAGAAAACACAAGGGACTGTCCATGCGGCATACGGAACTGGGCATTTAATACTGAAAGGGGACCGCAATTGAGAACTCGTGGTCGATGTTATATAAGGGATGGATGGTTGTTCATAGCTAACAAGGGCAACATATTGGCGGGAAACTGGATGTCACATTCGTCATTTCTCACTTGTAAGTTGGCCGCGCCGCGGGCGGGAAACCCGTGGTGGTGAATGCCGCTTGCATGGGGATCAGATTAAGTTTAGATGTCTAGAAGTGTATCCTAAAGCCGTAATTAGAATGGAAAAGGAGAGGGGAGCTGTGGTTGTTGGTCGACGTCACATAGGGTAAGTTCGGAAACTGGGTCCGAGCTGGGTACGATGTACGAAGTATAGGGGCACTAATGTTGGATAGAGATAGCCGCTGCAGAGTGATGGCACCGCTCGTTCCACGGGACGCGCTGGCCGTGCAGTAGAGCACCGTACCACTCGGGATGCTGGCCTAAGCCCGGAGCATATTAAGGGGTGAGTTGCCCGGTAAAATCTGAAGATTGCCCTTTAGAGCTCAATGAGGAGACTCGGGTGCCCAGATCACAAACTGCCAGGGTGCGCATGTGAGGACCAACAGTCAACAGGACCCCGCACCCAATCACACATACGGGGGCCAGGAGGTCTGCACGCGACACCAGGCCCCCCCGGGCCCCAGCAGGCCACCGCGACACCTGTGCGAGACCAAGATTCCATTACGACCGAATGTGCATGTTGAGATACCCGCTCACGACATTTCCTAGTAAAGACACAGTGCCCACGAGACAGGTGACGCGGCTAAGAATCCGAGGAAACTCCGGCGTGAAGGAACAAACAGACCTGCAGGTCAGTGGGGCGACGGGAATCCGTGGTAGATTGCATACTGCTGGGATTGAATCAGGCTTAGTAGGGACCACCCATGCCGGGCACGACCTATAGTAGCCGACAGGTTAGGATCGAGAATGGCGCCGATCGGATGAGCTAAACGGAGCATGGATATTTCTTGTGGGTACAATGCAAGAGATGAGGGGCCGTGAGCATGTGAGGAAGGGTCGCGACCTCAAAGGCAGATGGCAAAGGACACATTCTTCCACCAAAGGTCATAAACTCCCCAGGAGTATGTCCAACCTCACCACGGAGGGATCCTAGCCGTGGGGCGTGGACAAACCATCTGGATAGGCGTGAATCTCTCAACCTTAAGGGCCCACAGCAGGGACCACCGCCCTTTAGAGGTGTGGGTGGTTGAATTCGGAGAAGATGAAAGAGGTGACAACCCCCAGACACCCTAAGTTCGTGCCGCAGGCGGCGGCCGGGACTGGGGCCACTCACCACTGGCGCGGGACGCAAACGGTGGCTTGTGCGGCAACAACGGCAGGAAAGAGCAACGTGGAACCGCAATAGGGGGTGACAGCAATCTGCTCTGGCAGACAGACTGTGACGGCAATGAGCAAACGGAGTCGAAGAATGGGACTGAGGGAGCAAGGGCACCGTGTCCTACCAGGGGTGGGTGGAACGAATGAGCTGAAGGGGTCCCCGTCAGGGACCCTACAGGGGAAATCTGCTGATTAGGACAATGAGGGCCCAACGGCAGGTCCGGGTGTTCTCCCGCGGACGGGCGGAAGGGGGAACCCCGTGGCCGAGACCAACACTGGGGGGGAGGTGGGGTGGGGGCGGGAGGGAGGGTATGACTCTTGGCAGGGGGGGATGGCGGTGAAGGAGTGGCAAGGGGTGGAGTAGCAGATGAAAGGCGTACGGGGGAGCACACGGTGATGAGGTGCATGGGGGGGGTCGCCTTAACGGGAGGCCCGAGCAGGCAGAGGGTATTTCGACAGGGGCCGGACTGGATAGGGGGCACTAATAAAGTGAGGGCCTTAACCAGGAAAGGAACGTGCTGAATGCGACTAGACATTGACCTATTACGGAAGTCAATTAAATATGCTACAGGGGAATCTGAAATATAGTGAAATTAACTATACTTACATTAGGGAGGATGTAACATGGAGGGAATATGGCCAGGAGCGAGTCGCTACATCGCGAGCGTCGCCGGGGGGGGACCAAGGCTGGAATGCAGGCCCACGAGGGGATGCTGACCGGAGCTGTGCACAACGTCTCAAGGCAGCGGTTAGTCACTGTGGGGTAGCTAATATCAGGCGAGTCCATAACACTGGCTATTTTATTCAATGCCATCTGATGGGGCTGGCCAAACTTCAGATTAAGAGCCGCCATGGTATCGCTGTAAGGTCTGGGGGAGTTCAGATATGAATCTGCTATCAACCTGGCCTCTTCCAACTTCAAGTGATCCACTAGGATTTGGTATTTAAAGAGCTCCGTCCCATCTGGGGGCAGTAGATTCTCTAAAGCTATCTTCATCCTAGCGAACTCACTGGGGTCTCTGTGACAGAAGTAGGGAATCGAAGGCATCGGACCTCGGTATGTTGGCTCAGAAGGTAGAGGAATCTGGTGTCGAGGATCGATTACAGTTCTCGTGTGGGCCCTCATCGGCAGGTATGACTGTGAGATCGCTGCAGGCTCACCTTGAAGGTAACTCTTGTACTGCTCTGAGTTATATGCTGGACTGGCTCGAAGAGGTGGCTGAGGATGGAAGCCTTGTTGTTGACTCGAATGGCCTGGAAGCATCCTGCTTGCCTTTGCTGTTGGTGGGCCATGTTTTACGATAGGAGGGTTTTGAGTATGTGCAACAAGAGGTTTACTCTTACTAACAGCTGCTTGTTTTAGAACTTGAAGCTCACTCATCATCTTGTCCAGAAAGTCGACAATGGGCTCGCTACTGACAGACTGAGGCTGTGGGTCTCCTGTCTCTGGCCATTGAGGGGGATCAGGCCAGTCTGCATCATCATACTCATCAACCTGCACATTAGTGATCAGCTCTTCACTGGGTGGAGGCATAAACCTATGGTCTAAAGGGAGTGCGGGTAATTGATCAGATTTACATGGATCCAATGTATTAGACTGAGAGCACACTGTAGCTGGTCGAGGAGTCTACTTTAGGCTGCGCACCGTCTCTGCTAGAAATCTTAACTCAGATCTGGTCTCTCGGATTTTAGCCAACGTGGCATTCAGGTGCTCATCGCTACTTTGCAGAAGATCTTTCTGGGAGGCTGGAGATAAATTGTACTGTACTGATGACCAACTACTTGGAGTGGATAATCTGCTTCTTTCAGCCTGTGCTCTCTCGGTGTACTGATGGGCTAGTTGGAATTCAGAAACTGGTATTTGGCTGTAGTGTCTCACTGCAATATGCTGTTCCTCTGTACAGTCAGCATCCCCCAGTGACTGATGACGACTGATAGTGGGGGGTGTCATCTTGGCAGCTCCTTCTTCCTGTGAACACAGCTCCTCTTCTTGCCCATGCCTACTGATTCTTGGTTCAGATAACTGTCTTTGTGGCAGGACAAAACCCATTACGTACTCATCATAATGATGTGGTGGGTGGGTCTGACGTGGGGACGGGTCTGGTTGAGGCTCTATCATCCATCTTCTAGAGAGAAATTACACACATCCGGCTCGAAGGACCAAAATTGTTAGTGAGACTTAGAAGGACTGTATATAAGTTCTATTGCCGGGTCTTATTTTGTGTGGTAATCACTCTCGAGTGTCAGTCAGGACACAGGAACCAGACCAATTGCTGAATTGAGGGTATTTAATGAACAGCCCAGCTAACAAAAAAAGGTTCCCAGGACTTTCCCTAAATGGCCTCTGCGAACGTCCTCCGGACGTCAGCGTGTAGGGTCCCCTTGACGTCGATTCGGCACGGCTAGCTTGAACTACGGTCGCGAAGACGTCCTCCCGGACGTTCCAGGTTAGGGAACAGGTCATTAGCTCAAAGTGAATCATTTAAGAGTTTTAAAGGAATTTGGACAGAAAACTTTTTTTTTTTAAACGGCTGATCACTGAGACGCAGCGATTCATGAACGAGCCGTATAACATCACCTCTGCAAGGATACTATCCGAAAAATATAGTGAAAACACTATTAATTAGCACAGTAACAAGATCGGCAGTTTAAGACATTAACTTGTAAGCACAAAACACAAGATACTTCTGTTTTCAATATAAATAAGGCTTTTTTGGATAAATCTAAGACATATAAACTAACACACAAACACACGCATTCACACAAGTTGCAGAAAGAGAAAAGGGATGAGGAAAGAATGAGTTTTAAGAGAATGAAAATGTGAAATCCCAAGTTTCCAGCAATATGTGTCATTGCATAGACCTGAACAACCATCAATCACTTAATTAACCCTCGCATTGAGTTCCTCAATGAGGTTAAAATTTATATTAAATGCACCAGTTCAGCTAGAATCTGGAGGTACTTGCGTTGCCTGTGTACGGGGGTACCCTTTGTTGTCGTCCTTGCAGAAAAGGGGGTTTCCCGCGGTTGCTGATTGGCTGGAAGTTCAGTCCTGGGAAGCCAGTGGTTGGGCTTTGGCTGACGGTGCGGAGTTGTGGCTGGTTGAAGTTTTGATGGCACTCGATGGTCGTACTCGGAGACACGGCGCTAGGCACGTAACTCAGAACACGCAAACGCTGACTGAAAAGCACGGCTAGAAGCTATGACCAAAAAAGCTAAAGAGCTAAAAAGGTGCGATGACTAAAAAGCATAGCTCGAAGCTATGACTAAAAAGCCGCATGGCTAAAATTGATGACTTGAAAGCACATGACTAAAAGCGACAAACTACAAGCTAGACCCCAAAAAAGCGATGACTAAAAGCATGATTGATGGTGTCCTGAGTATTTAAACTGGGCTTTTGGCCACATCCCAAATGGTGTTTTGACCAATTAGACACTGTCTTAGCTCGGGGTGTTGCTATGTTTCTCCTCCCAATACATAAATCAACATGTTGTCTTATTAGTCACATGGTCTGAATTTTCCCGCTCTTGTAGAGTAAAATTTTGGACATGATTTCTATAACAAGCATATGATACATTTGAACAAGAATTGATTGGAAGAAACGTTTCAAGCAAGAAGATGTCAAACACACCCATACTAAACATGAATAGCAAATCTTAAGCTATTCAATAGTTATTCAAAATACACACAATAAGTGATTAGAACATGATAGTCTATGTGTGGGTTAGATACATAATATGGAGTTAAGCAATGGACTGATATTAGTTTATAAGCCTTTTTGAGTTCATTTTGGTGCATCTACATCTGTAAAAGACTGTTTCTGTACCATTTCTCTGAACATAAGGACATGTTCTGTGAAGACCATAGGTTAAGAGGTCTCTCATAAGGAATCTCAGTCTGTTCTTTGTCGTCGAGGTGGGTGAAGTCAATCCAAAGAGCTTGTGATTGTGATTACTATCACTGGTTTACATGTGCGTCTCTTTGACCATTAATCTTGTTTACTTGCCCCAAAATTGACAATCTCTTTGGAATTGTCAATAAGTGTTTGTTTGTTTAAATGCTGTGAGGTACTCAAAGCTGCTGGTTGGTTCAGGTTTGTGGCGCCAGGATCTGATTTACGAACATCCTGTGTCTTGGGCCTTTCTGTGAAATTCGGCTCCTCGTGTTTCAACCATGTTCTTGATCGAATCTTAAATTGTCTGATTCGGTCTGATACCCTACAATTAGCTTCACCGGACGGCACGCCATTCGGGACGTTTAGGGGACTTTCACTTTAAGTCCTCTGAATGTCATTTTATTTTACTTTTAGTCTAATCAAAGACAACAGACACGTTGTATGGAGCAAAATACGTTTATTTTAGTTGAACAATTGTAAAGTTGTGGTGCTCTTTCCGTGTGTGTGTGTGTGTGTGTGCGTCTCTGGTTGTCAGCTGTGGTTAGTCCCATGGCAATTCTTCCCATTGTCTTCTAACCTAAAACAACAAAATGAACACATTTAGATTTAGACCAAGTGGTCTGAAATTTAGGGCACATAGGCCTTTTTGCCGCATATGGGCGTATCAGTGTGTATTTTTACCATATGGAAATTCAATATTTAAGTTCAATATCTGTCAATATTATATACGTTTAATCATTTCAGCTTTACATGCTAACGTTAGCTTCGAAAGTGTTCACATAGGCTAACGTCAGCAGCTGTACGGGACAACTTCAGCAAATGTTTAAAAAGGTAAACTTTTCATAAAACGTAAGCATTACGAGAGCCACAGTGGTTACAGTAGCTAATGTCTACAAATATAAAAGTATAAATACCTTTTCGACCAACGAAAGCGAAAACTCAAGGCCGTGTCTGAGGAATCACAGAGGACCGTTAACTGTCACTACGCAGCTGAGCGTTGCCATGGATACATGCTGCGTACCCTAAAGTGATGTCATTCGATCATGTGCTCATTTGAGCGACACTTGCTTATAGCCACATTGGGACATAGGCTACATTAAATTTTTGTTTTTTGAGCTGCACATGGTATAGCAGTCTTAAATGCAATAACTAAAATAATAATTTTCCTAAATAACTTTTCTTGTCGGCTTACCAACAGTTTAATATGTAAATGGAAAGAATCATTTTTTTTTGTCTTACCTGTGTTATTTTCAACTTTCTTTTCTTCGTGTTTTCCTTGGCTGGATTAATCACTCTATAACAGCGGTGGCGAACTCCGGTCCTGGAGAGCCGCAGCCCTGCAGAGTTCAGCTCTAACCCTAATTAAAACTCACCAGCCTGTAGCTTCCTAATAACCGTTCAGACCTTGATTAGCTTGTTCAGGTGTGTTTGATTAGGGTTGAAGCAAAACTCTGCAGGGCTGCGTCTCGCCAGGACCACCCCTGCTCTATAACATTATTGTAGAGCTCCTGGGATGCAACCTTATTTTCTTCATGCATAAACCTAATTGTAGCCTATATGTTGAATTATATTATTGAAGGGTATCATGATTTTGATGTTTAAATGCTGAAAACAGACTCCTGATTTGATGACATTTTTAATTACAGAACCTATTTTTTTTTCCAGAAATGAAAATTAATTTAACATTAACTTAATTTTACAATGTATTCAAATCTATTATACTATAGTAAAAAATAATAATAATATCAATCTGTAAAACATTTTGCATTCTTTTGCATTTTGCATTCTATTATCACAGATAAAAAAAGGGATTTTGTTAGGAATGATACCCTTTAAAATCCAATATGGGTTTATATTTTAGTTTAATTTTGTCAACTCTCTTTGTCGGAGTTGCAAGGTGTCAAGGTCCAGTGTTGGGAAGGTTACTTTGGAAATGTAATAGGTTTCAGATTACAAGTTACCTTATATAAATGTAATAAGTAGTGTAACTGTTTCAACTGCTTTATTAAAGTAATGTAACTTATTACATTTGATTAGTTTTTTTATTACTTTTCTAAATTTCTATTGTTTTCAACTGTTAATTATTTTGAAACATTTAAAGCAATCAGGGTTAACGTTACAGTTGTTACGTATCCGGTCCATGAACTTCCGTCTGCTAGTCATCAGAGGACACCCTTTCCATTTTCATTGACTCTCGCACTACACACTGTTGCATATCACCCCGGACTACATATCCCATCATCCACTGCACCAACGACACACACACACTGTTGATTGCACAGCACTGATTTCATATCACTCACTCACTATTTAAAACTCACTCTGATCCCTTCCCTCTGCCGAGTATTGTATGCGCTTATCACCAGTAGTGATAGCTACGCTACAGAGCCCTCATTTAGATTGCTAGCCTAGCCTAGCCTAGCCTAGTCTTGCTTTGTCTTGTCTGTTTTCTCGGTTTCTGATCTTTGCCTGTTTTCCTGGATTTATCCCTTTAGTCTTGCCCTTTTGATTCTGTTCACTGTTCGTTGACCTTCGCTAGCCCTAGGATTGTTCTTGTGTCTTGCCCGCCATATACCTGTTTGCCTTTGTTCGACCCTGCCTGTTTCTGACCTCTCTGCTTTAATATAGCTTGCACATGGATCCACATGTCTCAAGTCTTGTCAGCCCCGTAACCAGACTACTCGGCCCACACAGGATCCGATCTCTCGATGGACCATTTGGACAGTATGGATACAGGAAGAATAGTGTAGCCCTTAGACAGGGCACTTACGATCGCTGGGGGCTATATTAAGAATAATTTAGCAATCTCAGGTGATTCAGATCTGCCGACGTGTTTTGATAGACTTTTCTATGATGCTTTAAATCAACTGCTAAAATCCAACTCATTCCGAGGGACCACGTTCTCTTTAAGTCAGTGTAGTGGACTTTGCTTTTTGTTTGACGTTTGGCCTTCATCAGCGTTCATTGTGGGTATCGCGGAGGAACGCGACCCTGCACTCACTCATGTAATGGCGGCCACACTAGAACACGCTCACAAAATGGTGGCGACAGCAGAGCACGCTCCAGATGGCGGACCCAACCAGCACCCAGTCATGTCACAGCTCCCATCCTTGAGTCCCGTCAGTCACATTGAATCCCCCTGAGTCAAGTCAACTCACAGCAGATATTCGTGAGGCAAGTCAAGTCACACCTGTTCTTCATGAGTCCAGTCAAGTAAAACAGATCTTCCTGAGTTGAGTCTAGTCACAGTTATCTTCTGAGTCGAGTCCCTAGGTCACGTTGCGCTTCTTAGTGCGAGTTTTATAGTCACAGTTGATCTTCCTGATCCGAGTCTAATCACTAGTTGATCTTCCTGATCCAAATCGAGTCACCGTTTATTAGCCACATGATCTGGTCAAATCACAGCTGAATTCATGAGACTAGTCAGTCACACTGATCGTCATGAGTCAAGTCTAGTCACAGTTGTTCTTCAGGAGTCAAGTCAAGTCACAGCTGATCTTCTTGAGTTCAGTCAAGTCACAACTGATCTTCAATGAGTCTAGTCACAGTTTATCGTCATGAGTCAAGTCTAGTCACAGCTGATCTCCATGATCAGTCAAGTCACCGCTGATCTTCATGAACCAAGTCAAGTAACAGTTGATCATCATGAATCAAGTCAAATCACAGTTGATCATCACGAGTCAAGTCAAGTCACAGCTGATCTTCATGATCCAAGTCAATTCACAGCTGATCGTCATGAGGCGAGTCACGTCACAGCTGATCGTCATGAGGCAAGTCAAGTCACAGTTGATCGTCATGAGTCAAGTCAATTCATAACTGATCTTCATGACTCAAGTCAATTCATAACTGATCTTCATGAGGCAAGTCAAGTCACAGCTGATCTTCATGAGTCCATTCAAGTCTCATCTGATCTGCCAGAGCCTCGTCACATATCAGCTGTTCATCCAGAGTCACGTCACATCACAACTGATCATCCAGAGTCCCGTCACGCCTCAGTTATTCATCCCGAGTCTCGTCACGTCACAGCTGATCTTCCAGAATCTCATCACATATTAGCTGATCTTCCAGAGTCATGTCATGTCCTGTCTGTTACACCCAGATTATCTAGGTCAGTTCTTCGGTATCCCAGTCTGGTATCCAGTGTGAGAGATGCACTGCTGGTGTCCGCACGCACAGCTGGTATCCCCAAACCCACTCACTCTAACCCTTCTGTTCATGAACTCATTCCCCTCTCTGCAGCACTTACCATATGGGGGGTTGCTTTATGGTGTACCTGGGCCGCGTACTCCACCGCCGATTCGCTAGAGGCAGCGGCACCAGCTACAAAATCTCCAGAGGTGGCGGCTTACGCTGCAGAACCTCCCGAGGCAGCGTGTCTGCTGCTGTGCTCCCAAGGCCATGGATATCTGCTGGCTTCCTCTTCAGGTGGCGGCGCATGCTGCAGACCTCCATCCCTAAAACGGCTGTGCTCGCTTTCACTCCTTGCATTGTTTGGCGCCCAGCACCGACTTCGCCTGTCCCTTTTCTCCGGCCAAGAAGGCCGTCTATGAATTCTCTGTCTGTTCTGTTCCGGCCAAGAAGGCCGTCTATGAATTCTCTGTCTGTTCTGTTCCGGCCAAGGCGGCCGTCTATGAACTCTCTGTCTGTCCTGCTCCGGCCAAGGAGGCCGTTTGCGAACATCCCTGTTTGTCCTGTCCTGTCTATGGAGGCCTTGAGAACCCCTGCTTGTCCTGTCTGACTATGTAAGCCTTCTGTGAACTCCGTCACCGTCCTGTCACCGCTATGTGATGGCCGTCGTAACTCTCCTGTCCTGTCCTGGTACGGCGACGGAGGCCGTCTGTGAAATCCTCGTCCGGCCGGTCACGGCTTGGAGGCCGGCTGTGAACTCCCTGCTTGTCCTGTCACTGCTATGGAGGCCGTTTGTGAACTCTCTGCTCGTCCTGTCACTGCTATGGAGGCCGTCGGGGAATCCTCATCCTGTCCTGTCACGGTTATGGAGGCCGTTTGTGAATACTTTGCTTGCTTTGTTTTGGCCCAGGAGGTCGTTTGGGAACTGTTGTCCTGTCCCGACCCAGCCAAGGAGGCTGCCTCTGAACGCTCAGCCTTGTCTATAAACCCCAATGTTCTGTCTGTGTTGCCTGTCTCTGCTCTCTCGTTGTTACAGTCTCCACCATGGTTCGTGGTCGTTTGTGTTTCCCGGGGGGGGGGGGGGTTTCCTGTTCTCTGTCCACGTTTGGTCCGCTGCTCTGCCGTGGTTGCCTCTGCTCCGCCGTGTTGGTCTACTGTCTGGTTCTGGTGGTTTTCTGCTCCGCCGGGGTGGTCCTCTGCTCCGCCGTGGTGGTCCGCTGCTCCGCCGTGGTGGTCTTCCACCTGTACTGCTGGCTCCACCCTGGCTCTCTGCTCTGCTGGTTCTGCCTCAGTTCCCGGTCTCTCCACTTCCATGTGGACCTGGCCCTCCATCCCTCCTCCTGTTCCGCCTCCACTCCACCGCCCTCCGGAATCGTAAAGGGTTTTGAGCTTCTGGAAGCCGCTCCTTGGGGGGGGCTATGTCATGAATCCGGTCTATGAACTTCCGTCTGCTAGCCATCAGAGGTCACCCTTTCCATTTTCATTGACTCTCGCACTACACACTGTTGCATATCACCCCGGACTACATATCCCATCATTCATTGCACTGATTGCACACCGCACTGATTGCACACAGCTGTTTCATATCACTCACTCACTATTTAACACTCAACCAAGCGGTAGCCATCTCATGCCTTCTATCTGCCGAGTATTGTATGCGCTTATCGCCAGCAGTGATAGCTACTCTACAGAGCCCTCGTTAGATTCCTAGCCTAGCCTTGCCTTGTCTGTTTTCTCGGTTTCTGATCTTTGCCTGTTTTCCTGGATTTATCCCTTTAGTCTTGCCCTTTTGATTCTGTTCGGCGTTCGTTGACCTTCGCTAGCCCTAGGATTATGCTTGTGTCTTGCCCGCCATATACCTGTTTGCCTTTGTTCGACCCTGCCTGTGTTTCTGACCTCTCTGCTTTAATAAAGCTTGCACATGGATCCGCATGTCTCACGTCTAGTCAGCCCCGTAACAACAGTGGTACTCAGCACTGATTACTGTCAGACTTTCAGAATTCTTCATCACTTTAATTAAGCTTCAGCCTATATTAATCAAGCACAACCACCTCAAAATCGGACTTTAGCAGCTCTTTTTACTCTTTTTGAAGTTAAATACAGATTTAAAATCATAAGATATAGTTTAATAGCTATGATACTGTTTTTGAAATCAAATCTTTGCATAGCTATGACAGGAAACATTGGCATCTAAAAATGCCTTGGAAAAAAAAAGTTAATCCTTAAAAAAAACAAACCAAAATAGGAAATAAAACAGTTATCGTTATAGCACATCGATAACTGTTTTAAATCTGTATGTTTGTGAAAATATTCAGATGTAACTCCTTTTGTAATCGTTAACATTTTCATTAGTAACTGTAATTTAATTACACTTTTTTTTCTCAGTAACTGTAGCAGATTACAGTTACATTTATTTTGTAATTAAATTACGTAATGTAGTTACATGTAACTAGTTACTCCCCAAAACTGGTCAGGTCTGATGATAAAAACCCACGCATGGGCGACTGGATTTTTCAAGTGTTGTAATTGAAATGGCAGGTGAGGGACGAAACAGGGGCGAACGTCAAAAAGAGGACCAATTGCGGACGTCCTCAAAAAGTCAATCAGTGAATGTTACAAAGCGGACCAAAACCGGACGTCCTCAAAATGTCCGGCGGTCCCCTGTTTGCTGGGAGTTGAGTAGGCATGGGCAACATCGGTCAGTTGGCTTTATAATATATGCGTGTGTGTGGTTCTGAAATTAAACAAATAACAAATATAATTACAATAGGGTTTCAGCACTGCGTGCTTGAACCCCTAATAACAGCATATGAAATTAGTATCCATATACATTCATCCAATAACTAAACAGTAACTAAACTGAACTGTAATATGTGCAATTAATCTCTAGCATGGTCAAAGCAATAATGACTGCCGCGAAGCACTGTCACATGTACGGAAACGTGACTAAATATAAAGTTATAACGAATATTACTGATAACTACTCGAAGTATCCAGCTATACAATACACAATATAGCAGAAAATATCTTCGTTCGAAAGGCAAAGATAATATACACTGCGTGCATAACAGTTAACGAGGAGAAATTATATGAATCTAGCAGTGCGTCATCTAGACACTGGCCATAAATCACAATATAGCACACAAACACAATAATCTAAATGATTAAATATGAAATGAGAATAGAAAATGTACTATATGGCATCGACGCACACAATATAACTATATTATATCCCTGAATGGCGTTAATACGCTAATCTGCACAGCCCTACGTACTGGACTTGCTTTCTTTTCATTCGCAGTTCTGCCCATAACAATAGGTTACTTGCATAACCCCGGTTCTCTGATAGCATTAAGTGAGGTGCCTCACTATGGGATACGCCCCTTCCGTGTATTCCTAGAAGCCCTATTAGATTACGCCAGCCCCAATTGGCTGGCAGACGTGACGTTGTGTCTGGGAGTGGCCTCCCCACCCCTCAGTATAAAGCATGTCGAACCACAGTCGTTCTTTCTCTGCCATCCGACACACACGACATCGGTCAAACATCCACCCACCCTGCTCTCTTTCCACGTACCATTCACACACAAGGAGTTGGGATATGGAACAAAAAACACACACCTCACTTAATGCTATCAGAGAACCGGGGTTATGCAAGTAACCTATTGTTCTCTTTCAAGCATATGTTTCGGTGTCTCACTATGGGATATCCTAACTCCCATATTGCCAGATAGCCTGCCTCGAAGTCTCCTGCCAACCACAATCACCACATCCGGGGCTGAAGGAGTCATGACTCATGACTCATGACTCAAATTCCTACGCTCAATACTGCATGGAATGCGTGTCTAATTTAGCAATGAGTGTCAGGGTGGGTGGGCACCAGGGGTTATACAACTGACAGCGGTTGGGTGCGGAATGGATGCAGTGAGGCACCTCGCCGCCTGACGCGGTCCCAAGCATCCTCTAACGTGAACATACGCTATTATAACCCACAGTGTTGACTAGTGCGCGCGCGTGTGTACATGCGCTAGCACACGCACCAAGGAAAAGTGGACACAGGTACCACATACAATAGCATGTTACAATGTGCCAACGAAATCTCCCAACGACGGTGCGGGGCCACCCCTGCCTCCCACTCCTGCACAGACATGGTGGTGAAATGGCTGTGTTAATGTGTGACTTCCCCGGAGGGGGGTGTCCGACGCTTACAAACCCTGCGCGCGTTCGGAATGCGCCCCCAGGAGTCCTCCCCGCGAACCCCAAAACATCCCCCGAGACACAACTGATAGTGTGTCACTAAATACGAAACTCCGGGCCCGCCCTCGAGGCCGGCGGCCCGCCCCGCCGGGGCGGCGCCCGTCCGGAGTCAGGGCGCCAGTATCGAACCGCGGGCACGGGAGACACACGGTGTGGCCATACGTCGATGGGAAACAAAGGTGTGTTGGTCGCTCGCGCGTAGCCGCACCCCCGCGCCCTGCAACTGCGACGGCGAAAACCGGGCTGCACGAAGTGGGCCCAGCGTGCGCCGGGGTCATACGAGGTCTCCTGCTCCTGTAGGCCGCGCGGGAGTTAAGGGCAGAACGACCCCTGCAGCCCACAGAACTGCAAACACGAGATTGCGCTGAAACGCTGAAATCTCTGTACGCGTTTTGCCGAGCCAAGCTAACAGCAGGCCGTCTTAAATGCATTTTTGAAATCTCTGGGGGGGCCCACTCAAATGGGGACATGGAAAGAGCATCAAGCACCAATCCCAAATCCCATGAAGGGGAAAGCGGTTTTGAAACTGGTAAAGTGCGGTGCATGCCCTTCATGAACCTGCATACCAAAGGATGCTGCTCCACAGTTTTGTTATCAAAACCAATGTGGCAAGCAGATATAGCAGCCAGAAACACTTTTATTGTTGAAAACACTTTCCCTTGGTCTATCAAATCCTGAAGAAATGATAG
Organism: Sinocyclocheilus anophthalmus; assembly: GCA_018155175.1. NCBI lineage: Eukaryota > Metazoa > Chordata > Actinopteri > Cypriniformes > Cyprinidae > Sinocyclocheilus > Sinocyclocheilus anophthalmus. The sequence goes on along the minus strand of JADLZN010010182.1, from coordinate 61,153 downwards.
AACAACTGCCACTGAACACTGAAAGGGAATCTCGTGTTTAGTTGCGCACTAGCGCTCAAACACGCCCCATTTGTATTCATAAAGAGACCTAGTCGATGAAGCTCTAGCATTTTGTATGGTTCTAATAACGCTGTCAGACAGACCGGTTGTATTTAAATTGAACCACTCACAGGCTCATAGTGCCAGGCGTTCTGGATGAGGATGAAAAATCTCCCCCTCTGCTTGTGACAAAAGATCTCTGCGCAGCGGGAGAGACCACGGGTCTTCGTACAGCATTTGTATGATCTCCGCTAGCCAATATTTCCCTGGCCACCTCGGAGCTATTATTATCAATTTCAGTTCCTCCTCCCTCACTCTGTAAAGTTTTGGGGATATTAACGCTATCGGTGGGAACGCGTAAAGGAGAGTGCGAGGCCATTCGTGCGCCAGCGCATCTATCCCCAGAGGTCCTCTGATCTTTCAGAGAGAAGAACAGAGGACACAGAGCATTGCCATGGGACGCGAACAGATCCACTGTCGCTCTGCCATTTATGCTCCAAATCTGTTAGACCACTTCCCTGTTCAATTTCCACTCCCTGTAGAGGGGATTGCCCCTGGACAGCAGATCCGCACCCTGGTTCATGACACCCTGTACGTACGTCGCTCTCAGGGATAAAAGATTGGCATTGCTCCATAAAATCAGTTTGCATGCTAACGTGTGCAAAGAAAGTGATCTGAGACCTCCCTGCCGGTTTATGTAAGCCACAACTGTAGTGTTGTCCGTTCTCACGAGAACATGATGCCCTTTCAGAAAAGGAAGAAAATGCTTCAGCGTCAGAAAAACGGCTAGCATTTCCAAATAGTTTATGTGAAGATTGGTCAGTTGTTGACCCCATCTTCCATTCACTATTCTGCCCTCGTGAATGCCCCCCCAACCGGACAACGACGCGTCTGTTGTTATGACTTGTCTGGCTCGAACCACGCCCATGGGTACCTCTTGAACCAGAAAGGTCGGGTGTCTCCACTGGCGCAGTGCCAAGACTGCCTCTGACGTCACTCTCACTCTCCTCCGGGAGTGACGTAATGGGTCCAGCCCCTGAGATGCTACCCAGCATTGAAAATCTCTCATGAACAGTCTGCCTAAGGGAATAACGATCAGGGCTGAGGTCATCAGTCCTAATAGTCTGAGGCATGTGCGAAAGGAGACACAGTTTCCCCTCTGAAAATCGGTCATGCAATGAGTGAATTTTCTCACCCTGTCTTCCGACAGTCGCGCTCTGAATGTCACCGAGTTCAGTGACAGCCCCAGATATGTTATAGACTGTGTGGGAATTAAAACACTCTTTTCGATGTTTAATTTTAAACCCAGTTTCTGTATATGTTCCAGAAGCATAACTGTGTGTTCTCTCACTTCTTGCTCTGACCGAGCTGTCACCAGCCAGTCATCTATGTAAGTAGCGAGACGAATGCCTTTCTCCCTGAGTCAGGGCCGCTTCTGTAAATTTTACAAACACTCGGGGGCTGAGAGACAAGCTGAATGGTAGAACCAGATATTCGTATGCCACGCCAAGGAAAGCAAACCTCAGGAATTTCCTGTGGGGTGGATATATCTTTATGTGAAAATATGCGTCTTTCAGGTTGATTGATGTAAAGCAATCGCCCTGGCGCACTAATATTAGGAGTGTAGAATGAGTGAGCATTCTGAACTTGTACTTTCTTAAGTATTTGTTCAGTGCACGCAGATCTAATATGGGACGAAGAGCTTGAGTCACTTTCTTTGGGACGAGGAAGTATCTCGAGTAAAACCCGCTGTGGCTCTGCTCGGGCGGGACCACTCTTATCGCCCTTTTGTTCAACAGAGAGGAAATTTCTTCCTGAAGAACATGCTTTAATTCTCCCCACACCTGAGAATGAATTATCCCTTTGAAATGCGGGGAGGAAGCGGCAAACTGCAGTCTGTACCCAAACTGTATTGTCCTTAATACCCAGCGGAACTGTGTGCATTCTCGCCAACTGATTATTCGCAGCGTTCTGGCGCCATCGTGTGGCTGAGTCGTGAACGAGTTTGTGGTCTGTACTGGGCATGCGTGGGCACTTAGCGCTTGGACAGAGTTTAAGTGTCTCATCACCTCTAAGGGAGCGATAACTCCCAGAGGTTATGTTATGTGTTCTGTTAACATGTTTTGCTAAATTTTTTGTGGAATTATGTTTTGCAACATGTTCTGGGAATACAGTGAAAACTTTATTGAGTTTTGATCATGAAAAGTGCTTGTGACTAGTGGGTGGGTGTGCACCACTGCACCATCTCTTGTCCTTTTCACGGCTCTGCTTCCCCTGGCCCAACCGGGCTCTATTTCCCACACAGAACATCTGGGAACTTCGAAACTCGTCCCTTGTCGAACGCTGAACATCTGAGGGTCGGGAGTTAGCGAACAGAGGGGCTGTGGGCTCCTTTCCCCGGGGAAGACCCCATCAAACTGCCTTCTTTTTCCTCCTCGCTCCCTGAGGAGCTGGCTGGACCGCCTGAGCTGTTGCAGGCGGATAGTTCTTCCTTGGCCAGGCAGTTCTCTGTTCTGGGACTTCGCTGTGACCCGCTGCATTCATGACACAGATCTTTTCCCAGTGCCTCTGAACTGGCATGGTCGATGTTTCGTCCTGCAATTCCGCTTGGTACGCGGTCAGCATAGAGGTCGCGTTCAGAGCCCTGACAGAGAGAGCAACTGCTTTATAAGCACGTTCCGTCATGCTTGACTGGAAACAGTCCGCTTTGGATGGCAATGTCGAATTTGCAGCCGCCGTGTGCTTTAGGTGCAAGTGCACGGCAACTAATGGCTCCATGGGGGGCATTCGGAAAAGTCCTACCTTCTCCATTCCCTCCACATCGAGAGCGGATCCTCCCGGCACGGGCATTTTGTCCCTTCAGGTCACCGCAACTTCCTCCAGGAGCTCTGGAAACACAGGAAGGAGCTGCCATGCTGCCTGTTTCGCTCTCGGCAGCCTCTTGCCCTCGTAGCGAGACTTTACAGTCTCTGCTACCACGGTCGGCCACGGAATGTTTAATTTCTCTGCAGCGCGTTTGCACACATCCTGCAGATCAACACTGAGAAGAGGGGATGGTGCCCCGTCCGCATCTTCCGTGGATCCCGCCGTGGCGAGGAGTTGTGCCCGGGAGTGCAGGGGGGAGGAAAGGGGAGTCCTCGAAATCTTCCTCTTCTTCAGAGAGAAGAAAGTCTGATTGTCCCTCTTCCTCGAAATCAAGCGCATCCTCTTCCTCGTCCGTGCTGAGCGCACTGGGCAGAGGGACGCAAACGTCAAGCTGTTCACCCCAGGATAAAGCTGCCGTGGTGGGCAGCTCTACAGGGATGGGTACCTGCGGAGTGGCAGCTGGAACGGGGCTAGGTGACATGAGGGGATCGTGGCCTGACAGGCTAGCTTGGCGTGCTAGCGTGCGACGAAGGCTCTTCATAGTGAAGTGTGCGCAGTGTTCACAGGAACCGGGGTTCTCGATCGCCAATTGGGCATGTTTCAGCCCAAGACATGCAGAGCAGACCTGGTGTGTGTCCTTGCATGAAATTTTGTTCCCACATGAACAAAGTCGCACAGCATCTCCCTCATAAGCCGGGACAGTCTGCATTACTGCAGCCATCGTAATATCGAACAGTCCTTGCAATCGGCTGGAATGCAAATGGAAGGAGCCAGGCGAAAAACGGCGTGGAGGCCAGTTGTTCGTCCAGGAGTTTGTTAAAAGTATACCTAATTTGTAGGCTTCTGGTGTGAAGCGAGAAGAGGTTTTTGAATGTCGTGGTGACGTTGTGTTGTGCCCTTTATACTGAGGGGTGGGGAGGCCACTCCCAGACACAACATCACGTCTGCCAGCCAATTGGGGCTGGCGTAATGTAATAGGGCTTCTAGGAATACGCGGAAGGGGCGTATCCCATAGTGAGACCCCGAAACGTATGCTTGAAAGAGAACGGAGCGCTGCTCGTCACTTATTTGCATGCACTCAGGTTGTGTTGAAGCACGTCAGTCTGCACCGGAGTTGCGCATATGTGATTGTTCAGTTAACTGCGCGGCCTTTCTTACAGTTGTTATTTTCAGATAAAGAATTTTCAGATCACATTCAAGTCTCTACAAAATAATTTTCCATAGTTATGGGGTCTATCCCATCAGCGGTTGTTGCTATACTGAGAGGTACCCATCCTTTGTCACCGGTTTCTCTTAATTTGGTTGATACTTATGTTGGTAGATTATGTTTTGCCTCTCCATGCAAAAATAAAGGATAGTCCGTTCATTATTTCAGCAGAATTTTATTACTCTGCCAGCTGTGACTGCTTATTGGAATAATGCAGTGGGTAACATCTGCTGGAAAAAAGTGTGGATGCTTCCTCATACTTATTTACTAACTAACAAACTAAAGGAGATTTCCTACAAAATAATTCATTAATAATTCATAATTCGTTCTATCCTGCAAAGCATTACATGAAAAAAGTGTTATTTCCTCCAGTTGCTCTTTTTGTGATGACTGTTGAAACTGTTGTTCATCTCTTTTGGAACTGTCCATTTACAAAAAATTTTGGCAAGATGTTTTAAGTTTCATTAGGAGCAACATTTATAATGAATGTATTCTGTTTTGGAAGGACGTAGTATTGGGTTTTATTGAGTTTGAACAATCTAAAAGGAAACAGTTTTATGTAGTGAACCTGATTTTGCTTCTTGCTAAATTTCACATTCATAGATGCAAATATTCAAACTCCAGACCTCTCTTTCTTGTTTTTATAAAATAATTTGAGCAATACCTTTCATCGATCCAGCTGTCTCAGAACAAAAAAGCTTTAAAAACTTTATCTTTATGTAACTATTTTCCTATCTTTAATGACATGTAAGTCTCAATTTTATTTTTTCAGTTGTAATGTATTAAACACCCCTTTTTTATTTTTTTTCTTCTTTATTTGTTTTTACTTATTTTTTTGTTATTATTGTTTATTATTTTTATGTTGATTGTTGTATTATTTTTTGTGTACTGTTCTTGATTTTTGAGCATTAATAATAATTAAAAAAGATGTTTGAGAGACACCCATGGTGCAAAAGTGATTTGTGAATCTGTAGAGGCAATGGTGGGCACTCTTCAGAGATCATGAGAATTTTGACCAATCAAGAAGAGCTAGTTTGGGCGCCTATCAGCAGGGAGAAAAAAAGGGGCTGCACAAGCATCTTCTGGAGCTGACTGCGGCAATCAATATCTATATTTTCTTTCTTTTTCTGAAATCACTCACTGTTATACTGTACATTTCTTTATAGTTTAAATATTAAATGAGTTTAGCTCTAACCCTGATAAAACTTGACTACCTGTAGCCTTCTAGTAATCCTAACTAAGTTAATTGGTAGAGGTACGGTTAAAGCTAAACTGCAGGACAGTGGCCCTCCAGTACCAAGTTTGCCCATCCCTGCTACAACTTACAAAGAGGCTTTATAAAAGATCGATTAACCCGTTAATTAAATCGATTATTATGAGAGTGTCATATACAAGATCATTAAATATATTTGTTAATATATTTAAATTATTAACAAATGTACAGTATAACAGTGAGTGATTTCAGAAAAATAAATAAAATGTACCTTTATTGGTATTTGCTGCGGTCAGCTCTGGACGATGCTCGCAGCTCGCGAACGATTTTATTATATTATTTCCCCCCTGCTCATTCGGGTGCCAACTGATAGGCACCTAAACTACACTGTAAAGAGATTTCTGTAAATTTTACAGTAGCTGGATATATTACTGTATTTTCATTTAAAGTATTATTACTGTATTGTCAGTATTAGTACTGTTCAGTTTATTTTCATTTTTTACCTGTATAAAACAATCCAATTATGGTACAGCACTGTATAGCATATTTTACAACCCCAACCCCATAAAAATCACAATAACTCATTAGCATTTGTCTTTATAATATTCTTTTTAATTGTTGACCATTTTCTATTTAAAAATACAAATCTTCATCTCTAGCATGCACTAGCTGAAAAAAGGGCATCACCACAGTCCCCTGGGGACTTTGTATCTGTAGCATGGCAAAACAGGCTTTACAGAAATAAAATGCAGTAAAAATTAGTTTGTATTGTTGTGTTCAATTTCAGTAATTTTGGCAAAACTGACAAGCTCTCTGATGAGAAACACCACCAGGGGATTCAGGCTGATGCTTTTCCTTTGCACCCTCTTTCCTGAATTCCATCTGATCTGTGACTCTGAATGGCATTTGGTGCCACCAGGGTTGATTCTCGAAATGAACCTGCAAGCACAAAAAACTTTTTTCAAATAAGTTTACAGAATTTGCCCCAACTGTCAGACTTTGTGCTGTATGTGCTTTGAGATTAATTAACACTATATACACACACACTATCTGAATGCACCTAAAACGAAGGTGCATAATTGGTTGATAATCCATCACAAATTATTAAAGCTCCATTCCTTATAATGCATTCATGTAGATCAAACAGTAGAGCCAAGTTAAGTCACCATTATTTATATAGCGCTTTATACAAGCAGAGTGGTCTGGCTCCCGAAACTGTTAGGTAGGTTATTCCCAGATTTTGGTTGCAAATCGCAAAGGATCTGCTGCCCACAGTTGATTTTGATATTCTAGGTATTATTAAATAGCCAGAGTGTTGAGATCGCAGCAGATGTGAAGGACTATAATGCGATAAGATCTCACTCAAATATGGAGGCGCTAAACCATTCAGGGCTTTATAGGAAATTAGCAAGATTTTAAAATCTATACGATGTTTAATAGGGAGCCAGTGAAGTGTTGACAGAACCAGGCTAATATGGTCATACTTCTTGGTTCTAGTAAGAACTCTAGCTGCTGCATTTTGGACCAGCTTGAGTTTGTTCATTAAGCGTGCAGAACAACCACCCAAAAAAACATTACAATAATCTAACCTTTTTTTTGAAAAAGGTGATTAATGCATGAATTAACGTTTCTGCATTTGCCATTGAGAGCTTAGTGTTAGATTGTGGAAATAATGGAGTTGATTCCCAGGGAATGGATAACGATAAAAAAAAAAAAAGCAACCTTTAAAGTAAAGGGTGACGTGACATGTGGCCAAGTATGGTCGGTCACACACACAGTAGTGGGCAGCCTTTTTTTTTTTTGCTGCAGCGCCCGGGGGACAGTTGGGGGTTCGGTGCCTTGCTCAAGGGCACCTCAGTCATGGTATTGAAGGAGAGAGCATTGTACATTCACTCCCCCCACCTACAAATCCTGCCGGTAACGAGACTCGAACCCACAACCTGGGTTACAAAGGCCAACTCTCTAAACCAATTAGGCCAACTACCTTTAACTAGTTTACTTTGGCTAACTTACCAGTTGATGTTATCACTGTTATGTTGGCAATCACAAGAAAAGGCTCCAACTGGAATGTATTGCAGATGACGTGATCCAGACCACAAACTAGAAAACAAAAATACTGTTTTGGTAACTCAACTTAATAAAATGTGTACCTAACGCAGTGTAACAGAGACGCTGGAGTTTGGTTAGCACTGTCCCACACCCTCTCACGACGTTGAATCCAGTCGTCCACTGCAGGAACCGAGGAGGGTTCGCCAGACCACGGGAACAGAGGCGGTTGGAATCCTAGGACGCACTGGAAGGGGGTTAGACCTGAAGAGGAGTGAGTCAGAGCATTTTGGGCATATTCCACCCATGGCAAGAACTCAGACCATCTGTGCTGTTCACGGCTGCAGTAGCTTCGGAGATACCTTCCTATTTCCTGGTTGAGTCGCTCGACTTGTCCGTTGGCTTGTGGGTGATAGCCTGAAGTTAAACTGACATTGATATCCAACTGATTGCAGAATGCTCTCCTTACCGGAGACGTGAATTGGGTACCTCGGTCACGGACTATGTCCTCTGGTAGTCCATATATCCTAAAGATGTGTTGGAAGAGGGTTTGAGCAGTTTCCATGGCAGTGGGTAGTGGAATGAGACGGCAAGACTTCGAGAAACGGTCAATGATAACCAGTATAGTAGTGTCATGACTGGATGGTGGGAGGTCAGTGATGAAGTCGATAGACAGATAAGACCATGGTCGTTGAGGAATCGGTAATGGCTTGAGTAGACCTGAAGGTAATTCTTTTGGGGTTTTTGACTGAGCACAGATCTGACAGGACTTGACATAGTTGGTGATGTCTCGTGCCGTGTTACTCCACCAGAAAGAGTTCGGTACTAGTTGGAGAGCTACCAGGATGACCGGAGCAGAGAGAAGTGTGAACCCATTGGAGGATTCGAAGTCTTAAAGCTTGAGGTACATAATGCTTTCCTGGGGGTGTGTTTGCGGGTGAGGGGTCTTGTTGTTGTGCTTCTCTTAGTTCTTCCGTGATATCCCAGGAGACTGGGGCTAGGATGGTCGAGCTGGGTAGAATGGGACCAGTGATGTGATGCTCTGTGGAGAGGTCATATTGTCGGGAAAGTGCGTCTGCTTTTCCATTCTTGCTGCCAGGCTGATATGTTACAGTAAAACTGAAGCGTGTGAAGAATAATGCCCAACGGGCTTGCCGGGGGTTAAGATGCTTGGCACTCTTTATATAGTCAAGATTCTTATGGTCTGTAATCACTTGGAAGGGATGAAGAGCTCCCTCAAGCCAGTGACGCCATTCTTCGATCGCTGCTTTCATGGAGAGTAGTTCCTTATTTCCAACATCATAGTTGCGCTCAGTGGAGGTTAGTTTTCTGGAGAAGAAAGCACATGGATACAATTTGCTTGGTTGTCCTCGTCTCTGAGAGAGTATAGCACCTATGCCACAGTCTGAGGCATCCACCGCTAGTATGAATGGTTCGTTCGGATCAGGATGTTTTAGGATAGGGGCTGTTGTGGAATCGTCCTTCATGCAAAAAAATTGACAGCCGTGTTAGCTTCGAGTCCAAACCAGTCCTTGACGGTTTAGGTCTTGAGAGTGAGTGAAGGAAGGCAACATACAGAATTTCTGATGAAACGCCTGTAGAAATTGGCAAAGCCTAGAAATCTCTGCAGATCCTTGATGGTTCTAGGTTGTGGCCATTCTGTGACCGCCTGAACTTTGAGGTCCTTCATCTTGATGCCCTGTGAGCTGATGTGGTAACCCAGGAATGAAGTTTGATTAACATGGAACTCACACTTTTCTGCCTTGACATATAATTAATTCTCTAAGAGCCGGGAAAGGACTGTTCTGACATGGGAAATGTGCTTGTGTTCTGTCTTGGAAAATACGAGGATATCGTCGATGTATGCAACCACAAATTTATTCAGGAGGTCCTTGAAGATTTATGAAAGATTGGAATACAGCGGGAGAGTTGGCCAGCCCATACGGCATTACCTGATATTCATAGTGCCCCCTAGTGGTGAGAAAAGCTGTTTTCCATTCATCCCCTTCTTGGATTCTGATGAGATTATATGCACTTTGAAGATCGAGCTTGGTGTAGATTTTAGCTTCTCTGAGTTGTTCTAGTGCTGATGGCACTAAAGGAAGGGGATAGCGAAACTTAACAGTAATATTATTCAGTCCTCTATAATCAATACACGGTCTTAGTCCACCATCTTTCTTCTCCACGAAGAAGAATCCTGCAGCTGCTGGGGAGGTTGATGGTCGGATAAAACCAGATTTTAAGGCTTCATCCACATACTCTTCCATGGCTTGACTTTCATTTCTGGAAAGTGGATATACTTTACTCTTGGGGGGCTGTGTGTTAGGCAGGAGATTGATGGCACAGTCCCCAGGTCTATGTGGAGGAAGTTGTGTGGCTTTTACCTTGCTGAATACATCAGAGAGATCTCGATAACAATGGGGAATATTAACTTTCTTGTGTGTCTCAGGGCTTTCCACACTGGTTGCGAGACATGATTGGGGTGTTGCAGTGATACAGTGACTCATACAGAAAGATGACCAGCGTGTCAATTCACCTTGATGCCATGAGAGTTCGGGGTCGTGAGTAGAGAGCCATGGATATCCTAAAACAAGTTTGTGTTTGGGAGAGTCGATGATGTAAAAGGCGATGGATTCCTTATGAAGGGTTCCAACTTGGAGGGTGAGTGTTTTGGTCTGGTGAGTGATGCCTCTTCCAATCAATTCACCATCGATAGCCTTGACTTGGATAGGTGGTGTGCACATTTGTGTAGGGATTTGATATTTGGTTACGATGTCCTGGTGGATGAGATTCAGGGCGGCTCCGGAGTCAATCATCGCTGTGAGGTCAAGAGAGAGAGAGTATCAGTCCTTAAGACAACAGGGAGTGTGAATGACTTGTTGCTTAAAAGGGCAAAATGTTCAATATTTACCCGGGGATTCTTTTGAAGCTTGTGGGGGCATCCTAAACTGCGGTGGCCTGATTCAGCGCAGTAAAAACACAGTCGTTGATGTCGTCTCCATTCTCTTTCACGCTCAGATAGTCGGGACGCGTTTATTTGCATGGGTTCCTCAGGGGAAGACATTTCCATAGGGTTGGGTGTGAGATCGTTGGTTCGCCCATCTCTTCCACTTCTCCTTTTAGGAGCTTGTCTCATGAGGTTATCAATCCTGATGGTGAGTGTGACAAAATCGGAGAAGGAGGACTCCTCACCCTTGCATGCATGTTGTGCCTGAAGATCGCCGTTGTGACTTTTGTGAAACATAGCTTTTAAAGCGACATCATTCCATCCACTCTGGGCAGCGATCACTCTGAATTCAATGGCAAACTCAGCAGCGGAACGATTACCTTGTGTCAGATTGATGAGCTGTGTCGAAACATCCTTTCCGCCATGATATTCAAACACTTCACGGAGTTGTTGAATGAAGAACGTCATTGAATTCCTCAGGCGTGAATCCGAGTCCCAAACGGCTGCTGCCCAGTCGATAGCTCTGCCCGTCAACAGTGTCATGATGAAAGCGCACTTTTTGCCCTCTGATTCGAATCTCTCTCCTTGATGATCCAGATAAACTTGTACTTGGCGAATGAAGCCCTTGCATTGCTCAGCGGTACCGTCAAATTTGTCAGGAAGAGCGAGACTTACGGTCTTAGGAGTGGGTGGAGGGAGAGATCGAATGTAGTGCGTCAGATGTTCGTTGACGGTCTGCAGCTTGGTGAGTTGTTCCTGATATTTCTGGAGCATTTCAGCTTGGTATGAGAATGCTGCTTGCAGATTCGACACTTCCGCTGGATTCATAGGTGATGAAGTATTCTGTAACGGAGACGCTGGAGTTTGGTTAGAATTCATGAGTGGAAGTTTATTAAAGGTCAAGGCTTTAAACAGATGTCGATAATCATGCAGAGGGTCAAAGTCAGAGAAGCAAGCAGATCGTTCGTCGCACACAAGGGCAGAAGCAGAGACAATAGTGGAGAGGCAGGCAATGAGTTCAAACACAAACATCAGTCCTATCAGGCGTCAGAACAAAAGGGGCAGAGTACAAATACCGTGAGTCAAGAAGTCAGGCAGAATCATACACAGGAAATCAATCAGGAACAGAGGAAGAATAACGCTTGGTAAGGCAGGTAAACTGGCAATACTTCGCAATCAGCACATGGACTGGTCTCAGTTTATATGAAAGTTAAACAGGAAGTGAAAGCAGAGGAAGCAGAGGGAGTGGAGCACGGTCAGTACTCGGGCGAGGGCTCCCTCTGCTGGCTTGGCGTTACACGCAGCAGAAGTTGCTTTGGATTAAAGTATCTGGCAAATGCATGAATGTAACTATAATGTAAAATCAAATGTATTTTGGGTTACCTAATTTCCATAAAATTGACAGCCTGCCATTTGATATTCTGCCCCTCGTAGTCAGCATCCGTGTTTTTGCTTGGAGAAGTCTCCTGTAACAGACAAAGTCAATTCAGTTCAATTCAATTCAAGTTTATTTGACTATTTATTTAAGAGTCACAACAGCCTTTTAGCGTTATTACACTTTATGGTCAGAAAAAAACTACCGTACAATAACAGAACTTAAAATAAACAACATCCATAACATTTGTTAGCCAAACTGCCTATATATTGGTAGTCCATTCCTCCACAACCCGTTCTGTGGGTAAGTGAAGAGCAGCAGCCAGTGGCTAAAGCCCTGTTCACACGGGATTAGTATTATCGGGGGACCTTGTGTGATTTAAAAATTACCCCCCACATCTGAATTTCGTGAGGCGCATTCGCACGGGATAAGCGAATCCTATGATTTTACTCGAATTTACTGACTTATCTCTCGGATATGATGTCAAGGTATTGTGTAACATCCGCTTCCTTGTTTCTCAACATGGCTGGTAAGAAGAAAACCCGGCATTGGACGTGGGAGGAGACACTGTTTAATTGATATTTGGGGTGAACCACATTACCAAAGGCAATTTGAACAAATGGTGCTCAACCACACTGTTTGGGAAACTATTAACAAAGACCTCGTCCTCGTCTGTCTATACAGGACTTTGGAGATTGGACCAAGTGTAAAGAAAAGTTGGACTACCTGCGAAGAAAGTACCGTGATAGCCTCAAAAGTAACAAAAAGACTGGATCAAACCCCATTAAATGTCCTTATTTTGATGAACTGGACACTATTCTCGGTAAGATTGATCAACATTTCCCTTCTATCGTTAACTAACATATGCTACAGTAATTGCCAGTTTAGCAGCAACATAACGTTCCAGCGGCTAACGTAAGTCACAGTAATGTTAACGTTATGCAAACATATACGGGGAAGTCATAGCCTAATGGTTAGAGAGTCGGACTCGTAACTCAAAGGTTGAGGGTTCAAGTCTCGTACCAGCAGGGATTGTAGGTGGAGGGAGTGAATGTACAGCGCTCTCTCCCACCTTCAATACCATGACTGAGGTGCCCTTGAGCAAGGCACCGAACCCCCAACTGCTATAACTGCTAAATAAATGGCTGCCCACTGCTCCAGGTGTGTGTTCACTGCTGTGTGTGTGCGCACTTTGGATGGATTAAATGCAGAGCACTAATTCCAAGTATGGGTCACCAAACTTGGCCACATGTCACGTCACTTTCACATATGATACAATAATAGCCAGTTTAGCCACAGTGTACAGCGGCTAACGTACAGTAATGTTAACTTTATATTAACTTTAGTAATGCTGCACAATTTAGGCAACCACGTGCCAATTGTTGCACGGTAGCTTTACTTTAGTTTTCTATTGTGTTTTAACAGGTTGCCGACCTATGAACAACCCCGGAGATGGATAACGAGGGGAGTTCAGATGAGGAATCTGACTGTGGTGAGTAGCCTACACTGGCCTGTACACTGCATAATACTTTAATGCTATATTGTGTTGTTAATTTATATGTTGACATTATATCTTCTCTATGTTTATATAAAGAAATAAGTCAAAAGCATTACTAGTAAATTCTTACTGAGTGAACCTGCTCGATTTCCTTTTGTATTCAGTAGGTTCATCTGAGAGCCCTGAGGATCACAACACCTCCAGGGAAGATTATGCAGAGGATGAGGCATCCAGTCAAAGCTCAGCCTCCAAAGAACCAACACCCCCTCCTCCTCCTCCTGCTGAACCCAAGCCACAAGGTGGGCTCTCATGTTGGTAAACTTTTTAATAAGGTACACAAATGTAGGTAGTTACTGAGGAGCGAAAGGATGATATGGTTAGCTGTAGATGATACTACAATCCGTCAATGTTTTGTGAATGTAACTTTTGGCAACACTTGTTTTGACTACATAAGTGTGTCAGAGGCAACAACACTACCACACATAAGGCACCCAAGTTCAGCTGAGTGATGCACAGGTAATGAGCAGGTAATTGTATTGGAGCTCTCATAACTTGTATTGTTATTCTCAATTACAGTGATGCTTTGTTGTGTGTGCACGTTCATGTATGAAATGAATAGGCTCTGAAACAAGGCTTGTCTGGTTGATGTTGTGGTAGACGGCAATAAACCTGCATTTGCAAAATCCCAGGACAGTCTCCCTCACCCTGCTTGGGAGTAGCCTACCACCATAACAGCATAATACAAAGACCACACAACACAGCATCACTTTAATTGAGAATAAAAATAAAAGGAATTATGAGAGTTCAAAAATGTCCTTTTATTAACAGGTGCATCACTCAACTGAACTTTGGAACGTTGCGTGGGGTAGTGACACTGTCAGGGACACAGATGTAACCAAAACAAGTGTCCCAAAGATATATTCACAAACCATTAATTGACCATTACATAGTTCTTACCAAAGATATTGAAATTTAATTTAATCACTGTAGCATTGAATGTTCCCGGTATTTAAGGGTTTTACCATCTGAATTTGCTGAAATAAATGTTTTGTTTTTGCAGCACATCGTCCGAAGAAAGGGACGAAAAACCCAGATAAGGGAGGCAATGAACAAGGGTCTGGACCGTCTCCTGCGTAATGAGAACACCCATGACTTCGACAGGGAGCGGTTTGAATGGGAGAAAGAGATGGAGAGAAACAGAATGGAGATGGAAAGGAAACGTCTTGATTTTGAAATGAAGAAGATGGAAGCTGATGAGCTGAAAAGAGCAGAAGAAAACAGGGCGTTAATCCAGTTGTTTCAGTGCTTTAGTCCCAGTCCCACCATTCACCTTTTTCGGCCCTTATTACTACCCTTATACACCACCTCCCCAACACCTATCAGCTGAGAGCATGGACTATCCATCTACAGTCCTTGGACCCCCTGCCCCAGCAATCATATCAAGTGCACTACTACAATGACCCATCCAACTAGCGTTTTGTGCCGTACCATCTTGCAGGAAAGCATTATTTGTTCTTAGGCCTTTTAGATTTAGTGTTTACATGCAAGACAGAAGGTCTGGCAGTTCACTGTTTTATTTATTTCAATTTGCTTTGATTTATGTTTGGTTTCGGTGCATCCCTACAGAAAGCAGTATTTTGCACATTCTATGTAGGTGTAAGAATCCACCCGCCGGCCCAAAAAGCGGAATCCAGCAGCCTGGTCGAAGGTTTAATGCGTATTTAGCCTTTTACATGCGCCTCTGAATTTATCAGGATTTAGTTTCAATTTTAGTCTAGCTCCGTGTTTAATCGGACTCCAATTTCAAGTGATCATTAAATTTAGATTGTATTCCTCATTAAGAACTTGATCACAAATATCGATTATGTATTAATTTAAATATTTGATTATTCCGAACATCTGTACTTTCAATTATTCGTTCATTAGGGACCCGGTATCGCACAGGAATTGCACTCGGCCGATAGTGAACCCACGGACACAAACTCGTCAGTTCTGATCTTAGACAGAGGATGCAGGGTAAATATCTACCTTTAAGTTTGCCGCGTTCAGCTTGCTCCAACAAAAAACATAGTTTTTGTATATTTACGAAAACTGCAAATTACTAAGGCAGTGATAGTCAGAAATCAAAAAGGTCTCAAATTATGTGCCCCATGCTCCATTCATTGAGCCTTCTGTATGATCTATCCTGAACACAGAAATGCGGTAATACCAAGTCCCAGACTCCACTTTAAATATAATCTAACAAGAAAATAACTTCAGAGTAATCAGAATTAATTAAATGTAACAATTTATTATCAGTCAGGAAAATATGCATTATTCCAATTACATAGTCAATTCAAAGATATCAAATCAATACAAAACAATGAATTCTCAAAGATGAATCTAAGAGTAAAAAGTGCATACCTGACCTTGGAAAATACCAGTGGCGGGCCGTGCATTTTACACCTAGGCCTTCAGTGGCATCTTACATGAATTAATCCATCTCTTCATACCATCATAGTGATGCCACGGCTATAGAAACTATAAATATTACACAGTAACGCAGTATAACAGGGCACTACATAACAGACAGTTATCTTATGTAGCGAGAATGAATGCCATTTACTAAAGAAAGAAACCCAATTAACAATTGCGCAACACATCATCTGTAGCTGAAGCATTAACCTAACAAAATGACACAAATACAGTCCATCCGATGTTCTTACAGACATTTATTCACCCAAACGCATTTATACCTTACAGATAGCATTGGTATAAAACAAATAAGGTGATTACATGTGTTTTAAAGTTGACCTAACAATTTAATGTTCTCTTACTGCTATATTTCGTCTTCACGAGTCTCCCACCGGTCTGTCAGCGCACTGCAGGAGGAAAATACTGGTTAGCACAGCTTTACTAGGAAAGTGAGCAAGTAACATTAAAATAATTCATACAAGACGATGAAGAAAAGTGTTTAGATGTGTTTTAACGTACCTCTGTTACTCTCATCTCCCCGCTGGTCTGCCTCTGCCAGCGGCGCTGCGGCCGGAGGAAAAGACCGGTTAATACAGCTCCACTCGGGAAACTGAGATATTCTTACGGAAACTTAAACCTGGCTTTATATCGCGCAAATAACTTCAGCATACAACGCATCAAGCGATAAAAGAGTCAAAAATGTAAATTAATCTACCATACTCTAGTGGTTTTTCATCTTCACGAGTCTTTCACAGAGCCGGTGCCGAGGAGGTGTGTGGTTGTTTTCCGCAGTCATTAGGACTACTGTTTTTAGATTGCCTAAATATAGTAGGCAAATATTTTTTCAAAATGCACTGAAAATCTAAACCTGAGAAACAGTAATAAAAGTTTTACTAAGTTTTAATAAAATGATTTACAGTGATGCTGTTTGCTAGCTAGTATGCTGACCATCCAATCAAAGGACAGGAAAATGCTGACATTATCGTTAGCCAGCTAGATGGCCCTGGTGCTGCCAACTCGAAATCTGATTGGTTAAAGCAATGGTTTCATTGCCATTGATTTAAGCTAACAGACACCTGCACTGTTGATTCTGAAGGCCTTAAGGCAGATTTCTTTGACCTTGGCAACACGATTGCTGAAATATGATTGGATAAAAGCTCTAATATAAACATACACTGCTGGAAGCAGTGCAACCAAGAGAAAAGCTATGAAATGAAGAGAATAGACTATTGGAAATAATTTAATACACATTCATGGAAAAATATATAAAAACTAAATCAGTGATTCTCATAGTGTTTAGGCCAGCAGAGAAGGCTTTGCTGGCCCTGACGGCCCACCACTGGAAAATACATAGTATGGAGTGCAGAGACACACACCACACCCAGTAGTTGTTGTGTTTCTCAAATAAAGAGACTGTTTCTCGTGAACTCTTGCTGACTTTTAATGACAATTGTTACCACCTTATTTCACAGCTTCCCCCTGTTCCTCTACATCAGGGATCCTCAAATCTGGCCCACGAGATCTACTTTCCTGCAGAGTTTAGCTCTAACCCTAATCAAACACACCTGAACAAGCTAATCAATGTCTCAGGATCATTGGAAAATCCAGTAGGTGAGTTTGATCAGGGTTGGAGCTAAACTCTGCAGCGCATTGGCCCTCCAGGGCAAGATTTGAGGAACCCTGCCCTACATCGTACCCTCTTACATCATTCATCACATACTGCCCTCTAGTGGTCACAATAACAATCACATATTAAATAGTACAGTAGTGTTTTGCCACTTCGCTTATATACCCAGACCAGAACAAAGAAATCTTCAAATCAGTTGTAAAAACATAAAAGACCTTTTGGTTTGTTAGGGTCTCGTAACCCAAAAGGTCACACACCTAGTTTTGGGGATGAAAACAAATGGTTATCAAAGATCTTTATTGGAGCATCTCCCACATGAGAAGAACAGGTTTTGTTTTCATTATTCTTGCCTGTTCTGTTGATGCAAGAGTGAAACCACCTTACCAGTCGCACCTGAAGTATTTATATTGACCATACATAAAACAGCTTGAAACAATAGATTTGTGAAATTTGCATGACTGACTGAGACCTGAGGGGAAGGAGAGGGTGTGAGGAGTCAGGAACTCAGCATGGGGGGGAAGAGATGAGATGGGGCCAGTTGTTGTTCTGTGCTTTTTCTTGTAGATCCTCTCTCCAGATTAGTGAGTATTATTCTTTTATTACAGGATAGGAATCTTGAATTCAGTTTTGGTAAAATCAATCCTTACATAGGGAAAAAGGTAAAGAAAAAAACTTGAGACTCAACTTTGGCTGGACAAATTCTGAATGTGCCTTTTTTATTTTAGGAAAGCAATATTTGCACATTTATTTTTTATTTTGTAAAAAAATGCTTTATTTTATATCCAAACTGTGAAAAAAGTTATATTTTATAACAATTGTTTATTTGATATCCAAACACTGGAAAAAAATTGAAAAAAAGTTGAAACTGTGAATTTACAAGTTCAGAAATGAAGGATGCTCTGCACTGCAAATAAATAAATGTTTGATTTAAATTTCACGTGGGTCTTGACTGCATACTTTGGGTATGAACTTCCAAGGCTTCTCTGCACTTTACTGATTTGTGTGAATATGAGCTACCAAGACCTCCCCCGATGCGCTCTGCTGGGGAGAGAGCAGGTACATCTTGCTGCTCTGGCCCTGCCTCTGGCTGATCCAACACATCTTCCTGTGGTTCCTGGTAAGCAACTTTCTACATTTCACAGAAGTTGTGCAACACTACACAAGCAGACATAACATACTTCACATTTTGGGTTTGACAGTCATTTTTTTTCATAACACATTGCCAGCGGCCTTTGAGGTGACCAAATGCGTGTTCAACGTGGATACGAGCATGGCTCAAGGAGGCGTTGTAGGCTGCCCTGGGCCCCCTTGTTGTACCTTCCGGGAATGGCTTCATTATGTTGCTAGTCAAGCTGTAGGCAGAATCGGCCACTATCAGGACAGGTATGTCGCCCCCTTGGATGTTCCTGCTGAATGGAGGGAAAAAGGTACCATCCTCCAGCTTCCGGCACAGACGGGAACACTCAAAAATATATACATCGTGGCATTTCCCAGGCCAGCCAACATCGAAATCAAGGAAGCAGTAAGTGTGGTCTACAAGTCCTTGAAGAAGAACACTGTACCATAATTTTCTGTTATAGTAGTCGGTGGGATAGCTCGCTGGGGAATGATTGGAATGTGAGTGACATCCAAAGCTCCAGCACACATGGGGAATCCTGTCTTCCTCTCAAATCCTGTGATGATGGCTTGGACTTCAGGGACAGTTTTTGGCCTCTTCACAAAAACCCTCCTGAGTTTGCTCAGTGCCTCACACACCTCCCAGAAGATGTTACAGGTGGTCCTGGTTCCAATACCAAACAGATTGGCAACATTGTGGAACTCAACATTACTGGCAAGCTTGTAGATGGTAACACTGCTACCCTCTTCTCTAGAGGTACTGGATCCAACATGTTGGTAATTTGGGGGTTGATGTATGGGTGCAGCTGGTCACAAAGGACATTGAAGGTCTCTTTGGGCATTCTGAAGTTTAGGTACCAATCATTCTCTTGAAAATTCTGGAGCACCTCTGTTTTCCAGAAGGAAGGGCCTCGCTCCCGTGGTGTTCTCATTGTACCATGAATTTACTATAAAAGAGAGAAGGCAGTCAGTACACATTGTCAGTTTACAGTTTTAATATTCAACACAGACATTCAATTAATTAAAATCAGGGGAAGACCTACATTTATTACAAATTGAGGTACCTAAACTACAGAAAACGTTTCACATGAGAACAGTGATGTCCTAAGTATAAAGAAATTTAAGGATGAAATTGCCAATATTGCTTGCATTTGTGTAGCACATTTTTACTAAATATCTTTACTGTAGTGTGTATTCTTCACTGTGTCTTTACAGCTTACACATGGGCTAGTAAGATTGAGATCAGTTTTTTAAAAATAATTATTGTTAGGCTATTATCATCAAAATGTATCATTGCGGAATAAATAAACAAAAATACTTAAAAACTATAGCCACATAAAGTAGTTCTATCCAAATTATATTTCTTGTAGCCATGTGGTAAATGTTTTCACGGGGTGACTAGATGGCATTGTGTCCTTTTGGCGTATCCCCTGGTTGAGAGTCTATGGTGATGGATACAATTTGTTTTGATTCATCCGGATGTAGCACGTGACCTACAATCTAAACAGAAACCACTTTCTAATGCCTTGGACCAGATCAGAAGACTACGTTCGCTCTTGAGCCAGCGTTGCAACAAGACAAGAGAAATAATCACAGAAGACAGGGTTATAGCTGAAAAGGTAAGTATTTTTCTTTTGTATTTCTTTGTATTAATTGTTTACATTTTCATGCGACTTTACGCAACTCCCTTATTGTGTGTGACTCAAAGTTTGCCCCTTGGTCACTATGTAGTTTCTCCGGAAACCCATAGTGCATCAAGAAATTGTCCCACAGGCTCTTAGCAACGGTTTGGGCAGTTTGGTTTCGAGTTGGTATTGCAACGGCATACTTTGTAAAGTGGTCCGTGATAACCAGTATGTTTTTGATGTTGCTTTGGTCTGGCTCCAGGGACAGAAAATCTATGCATACCAACTCTAAGGGCCTGCTAGTTTGGATGTTTACTAAAGGAGCTGCTCTTTCCTGGGGTGTTTTTCTACGGACACAGCGCTCACATGTTTTGACCCTTTCTTACACTGCCTGTGACATTTTCGGACCTGATGAGATCCAGGGTCCTGTCGATACCTAGATGACCCATATCATCATGAAGGCTCCTTAACACCATGTCTCTCAATGTGGTGGGCAGTGCCAACAGATGGCAAGAGGCTCCACGCTCCTGCCTCCTCCTGTAGAGCACTCCACTTCTCAGCTCGAGATGGTTCCATTCTTTAGACCACAAACTCATGGTAGGTGGCTGGTCTCTCAGGTTACAAGGTTTCATGCCTTTCTCCAACCCTTCAATAACAATCCTTATTTCTGGATCTTTTCTCTGCAGTTCTGCCAAGGAAGCTTCTGAGAGGCGAGGAAGATCTGGAAGACCATGTTTATCTTCATGTTGGAACTCATTTGGCAGAGCATCCTCATGGTGAGTAAGGGATTCAACCAAGGTAAGTGAGGAGTGAGAGGGAGTAGGATTTTCAGAAGACCTCACCACCTGATGCTTTTCACAGATCGCCTTTGTTGTGTCTGCCATGAGAACAGATGACTCAGCTCCAGGCCCCATGAGATGGTGTAGTGTGAACTGTTTAATCCTTTCTCTCTCCTTTTGTGAGACCAGGTCATCTAGAGGCTCACCATGCGGTTGTCGAGAAAGCCCATCAGCATCTTGATTTTGGCTACCTGCTCTGTACTGTAGCTTAAAGTTGAAAGTTGACAAGCTGGACAGCCAGCGGTAACTAGTGGAATCAAGCTTTGCTGAGGTTAGAATATACGTCAAGGGATTGCTATCCGTTATGACGGTAAATTCTGCACCATAGAGGTAGTCGTTAAATTTGGAAGTAACTGCCCATTTTAGTGCCAACAACTCTAGTTTGTGCGCGGGGTATTTACTTTCACCCTTGGTCAATCCTCTGCTGGCAAAGGCTATGACTCGCATCTGCCCCTCTTGCTCCTGTTATAAAGCTGCACCGAGCCCGGTGGTACTGGCATCGGTGTGAAGCACATAGGAAACTTGGGGTTAACAAAGCGAGGCCAATTCTTTAAGGCCTCAACCTTCGCCGGATCAGTCTCTACCCCATCTTGTGAGACTATATGACCCAGATACCTCACTGACGTCTGAAAGAACCGACATTTCTCAGGTGACAATTTCAGCCCATACTCCTTCAGTCGGTTGAGAACTTGCTTGGTAACCATGGAAGCTTGACTGAAAGTTATCCTTATTTTCTTTAGCACACTTGCTGTAAAGCACAAATCTGGCACCACTAGGGCCAGGGTGGGGACTTCAACTTCAGTTCCTATGAATGCCTTGGGGAATTTCAGGGTTAACTCAATGTATCCCAAATACGGCACAGCCTGTCTGTTAGCTCCTTCTACCTCCAGCAAGTTTTCCAAAGGCTTCGAGTATGACAAATTTGATTCATAAAATGACTGAGGAATTGTGGTCACCTGTGTCTAAAAGGCAATCTACTTCTTTCTCTTCAATGGTGAACCTGGCTGTGACGAGTGGGGGTGGGGCCGAGAGCCATGGGAACGGAGCGAGGCCGGTGGAGTAATTGATAATGAGCGACAACCTGCACCACTCACCGGTCTCGAGTCTTACGGAGGAGCTCCGGAAGGATAAAAGGGAGGAGTGACGACAGAGAGTTTCGGCGCGAGAGAGGACCAGGCCTGGAGTTTATTTTGTGTTTTGTGTGCGGCAGTCGTCCGCGAGGGGCTGCCACTTTACTTTAATTTTGTGTTTGTTTATTTTATTAAAGTTTGGTTTAAATGTTCGCCGGTTCCCACCTCCTTCTTCCCGAACTACGAACTGTGTTACACTGGCTGTTTATTTTATCCCCACTAGCCCCTTTGGCAAGTGTTTCAAAGGCGGTACACCATGGCTGCGCACATCAGATATCTGTTTGTAACATTCAGGGTGACAGTCTGAACGTCTGGTCTCCATATGCCCCACTACAGAGACCCTTTTCAGTTTAAAGGCAGGGCAGGCCTTCCATGCATAGAGTCCTATTGGCTTTGTTGCTCTCTTAACTTAAGTCGCTTCTCCTCGACTTTGGATGGATTTGCAGCGTTCTCGCAATTGATGGCCAGGTGCCCATCTTCTCCGCACCGGAAACAGTACCAGGGTCGTGGTTAACTCTTGTTAACTCTCAGCTGGCCCGTCCTGGGACTCCTGTCTGTTTCTGTTTCAAGTGGTCTCTGTGTGTTAGAAGTTTGAGGCAACTTACGAGCAGCACTTTGAGTTTGCAGCTCCGCAACCTGACGTTGCAGCCTAGCTATTTCCGACTCTTCTGCATGGTCTTGTTTCAGGCCCTGGGTGACCGATGCTTTCACTACGGCTACTTGGGTGCATAATTCTTCCACCATCTTCTTTAAAGCGGTCAACTCAGCCTTTTCAGAATGACTCTTTGGACTCTTCTGATCAGGAGACTGCTTTAAGGCAGTAACTTGAGCTTGGATTTCCACAATTTGTTTCTTAAGGAGACTGGTTTCAGAACTATCAGATTTGAGCACATCACTTGAACAGACTGACACTTGGTTAAAGACTGTCCGTGACTTGGGGTAGGCATTATGGGGCTTTGTCATCCCAAGATGCTTTCTCATCCATTCCTCTTTAGAGGCGTGTTTGTCTTCTTGGGATCGAATAAGCACTGCTAATTCAGCAAAAGTGGGTGGTTGGATTTCTCTTTTTTCAAGCTGAAGGTCAGCAATGAGACAATTGTCCCAACATCCTCTGCAGAATTGTTTCAAAAGCTAACGATCACGTTCACTTCCTGCTATGCCACCTCGCCTGATTGCTGCACTCAGAATGACATGTAAGTGGTGCAGATAGTCTGATGGTTTCTCACTCTGATTTTGTAGAGTGCCCATGAGTTTGGCCAACAACTCGTCTCCGTCCTCGACAAAACCATATACGGACTCTAACAGCTCAAGATACACAGCAGGTAGGGCTGGAGGGCGCACATGTTTTACAATGTCGGCAGCTGGAGGTAAGAGACTGTCAAGGATTTTTCGTGTTCTGTGCAAGTCAGAGATGGAAGGATCATTTAACAAGAAGTCTACACTTGCACGCCAGGTGTCGAAATCTGGTTCGTTGGGGGGACGAGGAGACCTCCCTGAGAAAACTCTCAGACGGACTGAGGTTTGCTGTGACAGGGTAGCTTCGCTTGTTTTCACTATGTGTTCGACCACTATTCTCTGGACACCAGGTAGGTCCACAATATTTGTGGGGAAAGCAGGGCAGCTTGTCACAGTAATATCATCAGTGGTGGTTTCTGGAGAAGGGGGAGACACAAATGTAGTTTTATACTTGGTTGGGTTTTTAGGTTCTGAGCTTTGGGTTTCTGTCACTTTTAAATGAGTCAGGTTGGGAGCCCGGGAGCTACTTTTTGGTGGTGGGACGATGGCCTCTGGGAGTCACTGCTAGAGCCATGGCAGCCCACATGTTGAGATTCTGCTGGATCTTGATTTACAGAATGGGTTTCTCTGAGTTTCTCCAATTCCTCTTGAAGCACACTTTGGAAAGGCCTTCCACTCTCTTTGGCAATGGCCTTCAATTCCTCAAGATACCCTACAGTGGCAGAGCAGTTTGAGTGTAGACAGTAGCTAAGGCAGTACTTGGAAGGTAACACTTGGGTCAGAGAGACTCCCCAAAGTAAAGGGTAAGAAAGGGCACAAATTTTGGATTGATGAATTTTGGTTATATTCTATGACACTTCTGTGAAACTCTGAAGCTGGGTCATCAATGATAATATTACAGCTAATCAAACCATATCTCTGCAGGTACATTTCCAGCTCATTGTCTACTTCAGTTAACGTAAGGCCTCCGACTATGAGCGCTACGTTAACATTTTCCCGCTTGAAATGGTTGAAATTTGGAACGGTTGAAAGTTTCAATAACTTATTTCTCTTGTTTTACTAATTTCCCTTCTCTGTTTCTTTAACAGTTACCCTTGCTGCAAAAAATTGCTCCTGGCTGTCTCGCCAACTTTTATGTTGCACGTAACCTACAATCTAAACATAAACCACTTTCTAATGCCTTGGACCAGATCAGAAGACTATGTTCGCTCTTGAGCCAGCGTTGCAGCAAGACAAGGGAAATAATCACAGAAGACAGGGGTTATTGAAAAGGTAAGTATTTTTCTTTTGTATTAATTGTTTGCGTTGGGAAAAGACAACAAGGAAAAAAAAATGACAGCTTCAAAAAAGAAAAATTCACAAAAGAACCCCTTTTTAATTAACTTATAAAAATAAAGCAGTTTTTACTCAGATAATGACTCTTTGTGTGTTATTTAGTTCTGTAGTTATTTATATTATGTTATATTTAAATTTAAAATTAGTTATTCAGCTCTTTAGTTATTCTGTTAGTTCTTTTCTTAGTTCTGGTACTTTCTTAGTTCTTAGTTATTTACTCAGTTTAATTTCTAGCTTGGCTTGGTTCATAGCTATCTTTAAACAACCATGTATCTTTTCACATAAATGGTACAACCAGTTAACTCTTAAAACCCAAATTACAGTTATAGGACTCAATAAACTTTGTGTTCTCTTTTTCCAGAACAATAGGGCCTTTCGCACCGCAGGAACCGTTTCATAGTACCAGAACTAATGTGGAACTACCCTCTTTTTGGCATTTTCACACCGCCGGAACTGGGAGCGATTTTAGCATCGGACTGCCTTTTTCGAGAACCAAATTAGCTCCTACTCTGGAGCAGGGTCTAACCAGCACAACTGGTACTACCCGTGACGTAAGTAGACATTGATTGGCCAAACGCATACGAGAACGCACTCACCCGCCATGATTTAAAATGACGTGTAAACATGCTGTAAACATTGAGTCAACTTATTTTGCAAGTATGGAGAACAGCGATAGATGGACAAATGCTGAAGTCCAGGCACTTGTAGCAAATGTAGCACTCCCAGTTGTTAAAGGTTTTTCTTCTTGTTTTTCTGTTGGAGATTCTTAGTCCTCCTTTCCGTTTTTTCAATCGCTTTACGTATACGTCGACTTTCCATGTTCATTATTGTGAAACCCGCGAGACGCAACAAAAACACAGCTCCGATCACAGCGTCCTCCATCCTCCTGTTGTTAATGTTTTTCTTCTTTGTTTCTGTTGTTGAACGCCCGCACAAATGACGTCGAGCGCTGTCGATTACGAGAGTCCGTACACACTCCGGTGCGAATGCACCCCTTTAAATGGTACTGGGAAATAGTTCGCGCAAAATCGTCCCAGTACTTTAGTACTGTCCATTTAGTACTGGAACTAAAGCGGTGCGAAAGGCCCTGATTTCAATAAAAGATGGGGGGGGGGGCCTTGTCTTGCCAAACAATGAATTCCCATTTAACAACATTAACATTTCAGATGATCACTTTCAACACAATACATGTTTTAAAATGCATCAATACACATTTCCCAACACTTATTTCCTTTTTTAACACATTTCTTTAACAGAAATATACCTATATTAATGAAGAATAACATCTTAGAATGACGTATGTGCACTCAATTAGCTTATAGCTCGTAGCACGAGAAAAGCTGTGAGGTTCTGGTTAGCAAAGCCCTGCACGGTCCGCTACTTGGCTACTAGTAACACAGTATCATTGAAGAACACTTAACTCCGCAAAAGACAAAAATATGCAAAAACCATAACTAAACATGGTAGCTTATGAGCTCACTTACCAAGAATAAAAAGTGAATAACGGATAGAAACTAATCCCAGAGAAATAAGGAAAACTTTCGTTATGCAGTTTCATCAGACAGTGAAGAACAACATCAACAACTTAGCGTTAACTGCGTAGTAAAACCTTGGCGAAGTTAATGCGAAAAACGCACAAGACAAGAAGCGATAATTTCATGCTGGAACAGATGTTTTAAGCCTCTGACTTTCGAGAGTAAGGTACTCTAGTATGTTGTCCAATCGCGTTACACGTTATAGCATGACTTTAGAAGGCAACTGGACAGCGAAGATCATCTGCCCGCAGCAGAAGGGTGAGCATATTCTATTAATAGAAAAAAGAAGCCTAAGCCTACAATGACAATAAGCCAAGCAGTCCAACATTAAATCAAGTTCATAAAAAATGATTGTGAAAGTGTAAACTTAACCGTAGGGAAGTCGTTTGTATGCACATGACTATTTTGATCATATTACGTACCGTAACAGTCTGTGACGTACCCAAATTAAGAATTAACTACCATTTCTACAGCCATTGCAAAGATACAGCAGAGAAAGATCGAGAGCGTCTATTTACCTCAGCAGCATCCTCGCATCAGCAGCATTCTCGCATCTGCAGCGCTTATTTTGATCGTTAACGTTAGATCTTTCCTATTCTTGGAACAAAATTAATTATTAATGTTGATCGTTATCTCGTTTTTTTTCATGACAAAAAAAAAAATCCCAACACACAACATCAGCAATACTACAATGGCAATATTAAGCATAAAACTTTTATTAACAGAATGAATAAGACATACGTTACCTGCGTTGTAACAAATAAATAAAGGGTTTTTGGATTTTCCCCTTACTTCAAATGAATGCTTAGTTTGTGTCCTGGCATTGCCAGGTGTGATATCATGTAGCCAAGCGACCTCTTGTGGTCATATGAGGTAGAGCAAGAAATTAGAAAGTGACCTCATCAGTTTAAGACTATATAATTAGTGATGTCATCAAAAAGAGACTGAATCAGAGGCAGAGATCGTTCATGTTATGCGCTGTAAGGAATTTAACTAATTAATTCTTGATAAGGGAATTAATCATTAATTTTATTTCTAGCTCAGGTCTTGAAAGGACTCGGATCTGAAAATTCGAGGTCCACCTGATTAAAACTGATTTCAAATTTGATAGTTTACACTTCATCAACTATTCGTCCAGCGAGACGTTAACGGCCATGTATCTTAACAATTTGAATATTTGTATTTCCCTGGCCACGGGCTAATATGTTCTTTGATAATTTGTAAGCTCTTAGAGAGGTAACGTGATCTTTGGCAAAGGTTTTAACCTTAAAATTATATGACACCAGACACTGATTCTTTATAAATGAAAAACAAAATTTTATTGCTAGGTCTAGATTACACAAAACTAAGCTAAAATACCACACACACAAAATACAGTCAGAAGTGGTTACGGCGTGCATAAAGTTTCAAAGTTCTTAACTCGTTTTTCCGAGTGTGGTGTTTAGTCATTCAGCCGAGAGGAATTCACAAAGCAGCTATTTTCTGATCTTGACGGACTAAAATCAACTTCAAAAAACAGGCAGTAGCGTCAGATTCAGCGATAGAAGATTTTTGTTGTACGTGCGTTTGCTTGAGGGGAAGCTGAAAAGCTGAGTAATTCCGCGTGCGCTACTGGAGGGGATGTCCGTGACTGATTGGCTGCATTGGCTGTGATCTGGCACCGGAGACGTTTTGGAGAGTCCTTTTGTGGGAAGCCCTCTGGATGGCTGGTTGCCGGGCTACGAGAAGAGCCTCTGGGGCTTCTGAAGAGAGAGTCTGCTTTGGTAGGCAAGCATTGCGCGTTGCAGAGTTACCGAAGCTTAACTGAAGTGTCTTTTGAGTTTTAGATGGGTGATCGCCGAGGGTTCAGCTTGTGAGCACAAGTTAGACGTAGGGGTGTGCTTCTCCACCGGCGACAAGATGCCCTTGCTCAGGCAGAGCAAGTTGGCAAAGAGCCTGACGTGTAGGGGGAGAGAAGCGCGAAAAGCCTTCACTCGAGGTTGAGAGTAAACAGCGAGAAGCCAATGAATCTGTGTTGCAGTGGGGGTTGTAACCATGGGGGCACCAAGTCCGTCCCACAGCGCGCTCTTCAACGACGATGAAGGGTGTGGCGATGCAACATGAACACGAAGCTTCACTTTTATCAATGCGCCGGGACACATCTATAAAAAGTCTTGTTAATAATTCTGTAACCGGTTCTTACGAGGCAAGTCTTGTACCTACTATCAGTTTACTTATTTCAAACATGTCCTTGCAGTTGTCGTGCCGCATTCGTTCAAGATTAAACTTCAATATTACACACATTTTAAGAACCTTATTTCTCTAATAACGGGTAATAAACACTGATTAAAGTGTACCATTACATGAAACATGTCAAGCATTATCTGCATAAGGGACAACACCATATTATTGTGATCTGGTGACTTTTGTAAAGTTTCGTGGCGTCCCTTTTTTGGAAGCAAGGGGAGAAAGGGGAGGTTGCCCAGTCAGGCCGAACGAAGGTTGTGTGTGTGGGAGTTTTGCCTAGGCGGGGAGGTTCTGACTGGACAGGAGCTCTTAATCTGTCGATTTTCTGTTTAGTCAGAGAAAGTTTGGCACATAGGTTGGTGTAAAGGAAGGCCTGGGCTCACGAAGTTGCTGGGTCTTGAAGAAGCCCGTAAAAACAAAAATAGTTTGTATTACATAGTTTGAGTTAGGGTTTAAGAATGTTTTTTTTGAGTCTTTGAGGACGATAGCTAATAGTACAGGAAATGCTTCAAAATTCAATGACCCTGCATGAGTTACGACCACAGCTGGCTATGATCGGGGCTACTCAGTTTTTCAATGGAAGGTGATTGTTGTTCAGTGGGCCTCAATAGTGTAAGTGGGTCCGTTCGAAGACAGAGATCCTACAGCGCATTCATTAATCCAAAGACATCCTCCGTTCAAAGTTATTAATAAGGCATTCCCTGTAAGTCATCTTGTTTGTCATTACTCATGAATGTGTTCAGTGCATTTTGTGTAGTTAGAGATGCCTATTTGATGTTATTTAGAATGGCATGTTTATGCTTGCTGATACGATGTATATTTTCTCATCTTTCACATGTGATATTATTTTATAAGTTAATATATTTTTGAAAGTATAGTGAATTCATTGGTTGAGTTGAATAATCACTATAAGAATTGGTTATGCTCATATGTAATATAGAGAACTGTTATAGAATATGCAACTTATCAGTGTATGTATTTGTATTTTCAGTTTCACACCATTCATGTGATAAAGTTACACTCTCAAAATCACCTTGTGGTTCCGGGAGTTATTGTGTGAAGGTGTTTAACTTGCTGGACAATTGAATGTGGGTTCAACGAGGCCAATACAGTGAAAAGGGAGCTATCAGCAAGAATCTGGATGTCCGTGCTGGATTGTGAGCAATGACACCCATGCAAACATGACACCAACAGTAAGGTTCCTTAGTTGACGTGAATACCTCATGCTCATCACATCTACCAGAGACTTTAAAGTCAGCCAATGAATATGGAGCATTCAGAGCTAGAAGTGCAGTCTGTTGCCTCCTGTTCAGCTAAGACTTCTCATTCAGCAAGGTCAAACCGCTCCACTAGGTCATCCACAAGTTCAAACATCAGTATGGTGGAAGCTAAGGCACGTGTGGAAGCTGAGGCTGCTTTGGCTCGAGCTTCATTTTCAAATAAAGAAATAGAAATCAAAACTGAGAAGGCCCGCTTAGAAGCCCCTTTAAATGCATTGGAGAGAGAGAGAAGCAGAAGCGGCACTAGCCAAAGCTGTTGTAATGGAAGCTGCAGCTGCACACTTAGAGTCGGGAAGTAAACACATCCTTCAGTTCCTCCCAGAGCAGAGTACATGACACAGTGCTAGTAGTTGGAGCATGCATTTACCCAGAGACAATCAAGCACATAATGTCAGCATGCCACAAGCAGAGTCACCTAACTTATCTGTAGATAAGGGGATAGAAAATAAGTCATCACCACAGATTCTTCCAAAGCCCACTGTTCCCACAGAAAATTCACATGCCAATCACCCTAATGCCCTCAACCACTCATCATGTAATGCTGTGCCTAGTTATGCTGGCATAACCAACCAACCAAGTCATTACCCAGTCCGTTCTGGTGATAACTCCTCAGCAGACTTGGCGAAATATTTAGCAAGAATCCAACTGGTGTCATCAGGCCTAACAAGATTTGATGATAGACCAGAAAATTATCTAGCATGGAAATCATCATTCCTTAGTACCGTTGAAGCATTGGATCTTATGGCAGGGGAGGAGATGGATCTGCTAATTAAATGGCTAGGTTCAGATTCAGCACAGCATGCTCGCCATATTAAGTCAGTAAACATGAGGAACCCCGCTTATGGGTTAGATTTAATATAGCAGAGGCTAGAA
This sequence comes from Sinocyclocheilus anophthalmus, assembly GCA_018155175.1. Classification (NCBI taxonomy): domain Eukaryota; kingdom Metazoa; phylum Chordata; class Actinopteri; order Cypriniformes; family Cyprinidae; genus Sinocyclocheilus; species Sinocyclocheilus anophthalmus. Next base: position 30,687 of record JADLZN010010182.1, on the reverse strand, counting down.
GAAATGTATTGGTCACCAGAAGCAATAGAGGGAGCTCTGTTTGCAAAACTGGAAACATTTCCCAAAATTGCTCCTAAAGAACACCAAGGGCTTATGGAATTAAGTGATTTGCTCTCTGAAATAGAATTTGCAAAGCAAGAAGTATACCTGCCGGGGCTGTCATATCTTGATACGGCTTGGGGAGTGAACCCCATAGTAGAGAAGCTTCCGTATGGACTCCAAGAGAAGTGGATGATGGAAGGCTCTCACTACAAGCAGGAACACAGAGTTGCCTTTCCGCCCTTTTCTTTCTTTGCAGAGTTTCTGTGCTGACAAGCTAAAGCTCGCAATGACCCCAGTTTTCATATCACGTCATTCTCTCTGCCAGTATACAAAAGGGACAAGTTTAGTGAGAGCCAAAGCTATGCTCGTAAAGCAATCTCTGTGCAAAAAACAGATGTCACACTCACTCCTAAGCCTTCCCCCACTGCTGAAGATCCAGATAAGCAATGCCCTGTACACCGCAAACCCCACCCTCTACAAAGGTGCAGAGGCTTTAGAGAAATGGTGATTGATGAGCGTAAAAGAATACTGAGGGCACACAATATCTGTTTCAAATGCTGTGCATCTAACACACATGTGGCTCGACACTGTAACGCCTGTTTCACACATATTCCATCTGCAGTGCATGTGCGTTGTGTATGCGGTACGTCTGCATTGCGGTAGCAGGAAGTGGCTATTGTGCTTTCACACAGGACACGTTTGTAGTGCGGTACTGACGGCCGTTAGATCCATGAAATAAATACAATAATGGGTACGTAGTTTTCCATTCTGTGTATTGTAAATATATATGTTTTCAAATTTATTGAAAAAGCTATATTAGCATTATTACTCTCTTTATTTTGCATGTAGTGTGTGTTGTTGACAGGAGAAAGGGCGGTTAATACCAAGATTTTCTACACAATTTAACATTAATAAGTTAATAAGTATGTCTATCTATTGCTATGCCTAATAATAATTACATATTAGCATTGAGATGTAAACAATATATATTCAGATATGCATTCATATAGTCAGGATTTTTAAAAAATATTTACTTATATTTACTTTATATATTGTACTGAAGATGTATAATTACACATTGCTATTTAGGCTACACTCGGACTTTATAATTATGTCATAATTATAATAATACAATTAAAACAAACTTTTTCAGTTTTGCATCTATATGTACATATTTTCTGCAAAATCTGCCCTTCGTAAATGACATGTACTAATTATAAATACAAAATAATAATAATGTAACATAGGCTATTTCATGTGCAAATGTAAATACACACAGCTGCGAATGGCATGAAGGTGTCACCCACGACCAACACAAAATTGTTCAATAGTAGTATTCACGAACAACATATTAGGCCCTACAGCGATAATAACTTTTTTCTCCGTTTAAACAAAATAAATATATAACGTAATGTTATAGTCTAGGCTTATCTGCTGAACCAAGTTTAAACATGTCACTTCATAAAATAAACATTTTAAAACTTACCATCGACACCAACATCCGAGGAAACTGCTTCCCATGCCTTTTCCTTGGCATTCAAATCTTTGTACAAGACATAAAGTATAAGTATATTTTGGTCATAAAGTATTTTGTATTTTTCTACCTCCACGATGTGACGAGTGTCATCCATGTCACTTTTTCTGTTAATTAGCCTGTCATGTGATTGCCGGCTGAGATACAAGTCTCTCTCCCCTCTCCCTCCCCCTCCAAATATATATGTAATGTATTTCATGAGGGGAAAATTTTTTTTTATATCAAATGTACTTTTGCAATTTTTGGGACTATATTTTTTATTTTATTATTTTTTTCTTCACATTTAGACTATATAAATATACTTTTTAATTAGGCATATATCATGCAATTATTACATTTCCATGCCAATCCATGTTCATTTTTACTGCGATCAATGTGATGTCACTTTAATTCAGCGCGTGCAGCACAGCAAAAATAAACTCGGTGCGTAAACGATCGCTACACTGCTGCAAACGCACTGCACCTGGAACGCACTGCCGGACCGCAATCGCGTGCAATGTGAACGCTCTAATCCGTTAACATGGGTGCTTAAAAAAAACGCAACGCACACGCACTGGCTTTCCAAATCCTCTCTTCCCCTTGAACAGCATGGCGGGGAGAAGGAAGAGATATCTCAGACTGAGGGTTCACCCAAATGCACAGAGGTATGTGGTGGTGGCTTAAAAGGAAAATCTTGCTAAAAAATATGTTTAGTTAATGTATACCCAGATGGTAATCCCAGCAAATACAGAAGAATGTACGCCCTGCTAGATGACCAAAGTAATAGGTCGCTTGCACGATCAGAGTTCTTTGATATGTTTAACATACAAGGATCTACAGTTCCCTTTTACGCTCAAGACTTGTTCTGGAGTAACTGAAACTGCTGGCAGGCGAGCTGTTGGATACACAATAGAGCCGGTTGATGGTACTTTGAGTCTTTCATTACCAACACTACTGGAATGTAATATGATTCCAGACAATAAGGATGAGATCCCTACCCCGGCAGTTGCAGCGTGTCACTGTCAACTTAAGTCCATTGCTCATGAAATACCATCTCTTGATGAAAATGCTGAAATCTTGTTGCTGATTGGCAGAGACTTGTTAAGAGTTCACAAGGTCCGCAGACAGATCACTGGGCCACATGAAGCAGCATTTGCACAAAAGCTAGACCTGGGCTGGGTGATTATCGGGGACGTGTGTCTAGGGAAAGCTCATCGGCCTTCACAGGTCACTAGTTTGAAAACATACATCCTTGAAAGTGGCAGCCCAAGTAATTTCCCCCCCAAAGTAATTTCCCCAAAGCTACATGTCAGTCAAAGAAAAGTACATGTCTCCTTTGCAATACTTATCTCTTGGAAGTAGTCAATATAATCTGAGAGAGGCCAACAAAAAAGACCTAGGCCAATCAGTGTTTGTCAGTCCGTGAATGACGATAAACTTGCACCTTCTGTAGAAGATATCAAGTTTCTCTGGACCATGGAGAATGAATTCTTCCAAGATTCTACAAACAGCTGGGTAGCCCCACTACCCTTTCGAAAACCACGGCAGTGTTTGCCTAATAACAGGCCCTATGCCATGAGTAGGTTCAAGTCTCACACTTGAGAAACGTCCAGAAATGAAAGCTCACTTCATGGAATTCATGCAGAAAATATTAGACAGCCACCACGCAGAGCTTGCTCCTCCAGTGCAAGAAGGCAAAGAGTACTGGTATCTGCCCTTTTTTGGAGTGTACCACCCTCAGAAACATAATCAGATACGTGTGGTTTTTGACTCTGGTGCCAAGTTTAATGGTGTTTCACTTAACGACGTGCTACTTACTGGGCCAGACATGAACAACAGTCTGTTAGGTGTTCTTTTGAGGTTTAGAAAGGAGCCAGTAGCAATTACAGCAGATATCCAGCAGATGTTCCACTGCTTCCTTGTGCGTGAGGACTGTAGAGATGTTCTTTGTTTCATCTGGTACAAAGACAATGATCCAGCGAAAGAGGTTGTTGATTATCGGATGCGGGTTCACGTGTTCGGAAACAGCCCTTCACCTGCAGTGGCCATTTATGGGCTACGTAAAGTGGCACAAGAGGGAAGAGTTGAATTCGGCAAAGATGTGCACCACTTTGTCGAAATAGACTTTTACATGGATGATGCCCTGAAGTCATTCCCAACTGTTGAGAAAGCTATTGACATCCTCACAAGAACACAGAGAATGTTAGCTGCTTCAAAAGCTCCACAAAGTGGCCACAAATAAAGCTGAGGTGTTGGATGCATTTCCAATGGAAGATCGAGCCAAAGACCTTCAGAATCTCAATCTATTTGTAGACAACCTACACGATCAACAAAGTCTTGGAGTAAAATGGAGTATTATGACAGATGTCTTGACATTTCACATTCCAAAAACGGAAAGACCATTTACACAAAGAGGGGTGCTGTCCGTGGTCAACAGTCTGTTTGACCCTCTGGGTTTCCTGGCACCGATAACTATACAAGGACAGCTATTGCTTAGAGAGATGATGGTGCAAGGGGATTCAAGCCTACCTGAGAGTTTCAAAGGAAGATGGATGGATTGGCAAAATTCTCTGCACAATCTCACTGAAATTCATGTACCCCGCACATACTCATCAACGTCCCTCTCTGAAGCTCAGAGTGTGGACCTATGTTTCTTCTCAGACGCTTCGGTCAAAGCTATTTCTGCAGTCGCATATCTCCGAGTCGTAGCCAAAGACGGGTTTAGAGAAGTGGGGTTTGTTCTAGGGAAGTCGAGATCTTACTGATCTTACTGTTCCGAGGCTGGAGCTGTGTGCAGCAGTAATGGCCGTAGAGCAGGGCTCCCCAAACTTTTTTCTGCAAGGGCCACATAATTTTCCCTTTCTTTAATGGGGGGCCGGGTCGGTTTGTAACAGAAAATGACATGGGCCGGAGTGACTACTAGTATTATTGTGGAGATTTTATTATGATTTTAAATGTATTTATTATGCTAATGCTAGAGTTTATTTTGTTATGTACCGTACAGACAAATGATTACTTTTCAAGAGACATATAACCTATTAAAAGAGCATTGTTATTACTATCATAATGACATTTTTTCATATTCAGCGCTATTCAAAATCAAAACATTTACTTATGCATATTAATTAGTGTGAACTGTGGGCTTGCTTCTGGCTAGTGAGAAGTCCAATGTCAGGTTCCATTCCTGTCACAGCCAGTCTCCTAAAAAAAAAAGCAAATGTTCATCAGTGAGTCTTGATCTCATTGGAGTTTTCATCAGTTTCATGCATGAAAAGGTTTGCTCACAAATATACGTGCTGCCAAAAAGTGTGGACATCTTCATTGCATGCCTTTTGATGTTTGTGTATGTCTCGTTAGGGAGGGCAGCATAGAATTCAATGAGACCGTTGGGCTTAAATGCGTCTTTCAGAACATCACAGTTCTGTAACTCAGCCAACTCAAACTGATAAGAAGGCAGGGCTTCATCAATGTCGGCAGCAAAGGGGTTCTGGAAAAGGTGGATTTCTTTAGTGTGGACATGTAGCTCACGGAATCGCACATCAAACTCCGCCTTCAGCATTTCCAGCGCTTCCACAGAGTTTCCCCTTTTTTTCCCCTAGTTTCCCCTTGCCTTAGAGCTGCAAGTTTAAGCCGTTCAACATTTCTGTCACATCTGTTAAAAAGGCGAGGTCCCATTTCCATTCTGCGTCGATCAGTTCTGGGACAGTTTTGCCCTTTGTCAGAAGAAAGGAGTTGATTTCGGGTAGCAGCTCATAAAAATGCCTCAAAACTCTGCCCGGCTTAACCATCGGACTTCAGTGTGGTAAAGTACATCTCCATGAGCAGACTCTAGCTCGGCGAGAAAGGCTTGGAACTGCCGGTGTTTAAGTCCGTTTGCTTTGAAGTTTATGCATGACACCACCACCTTCATGACTGATTCCCACTTCAGAACTCCCAATTTCTTTATTCATGCGTCCTAAAAGCCCGCTCGACGCGCCAACCATACTAGGAGCCCCGTCAGTAGTGATGCCGGCCAGCTTAGACCAGTCTAGACCCAGCTCTCCCATCGTTTGGCACACTTTACCAAAAATATCCTCCCCTGTCGTAGTGCCTTTTAGACTTTGTAGGGCTGCTAGCTCCTCTGACACTTCAAAGTTTGAGCTAACTCCACGAAGAAAAATTAGCAGCTGTGCTGTGTCCTGCACGTCATTGCTCTCATCCAGTGCTAATGCAAAAAATAAAATTCTTTCACTTTCTCCTGCAGCTGGGCATATACATTATCCCCCATTTCTTCAATTCGTCTGGTGACTGTACTTGCGGACAGACTCACTGCTTTTAAGACGTCTTTCTTATTGGGGCTCACCTTCTCTGCAACAGCATTCATACATTTCTTGACAAACTCGTCGTCACTGAATGACCTCCGCTGGTTGCAATCAGTTTAGCTACCTGAAAGCTAGCTCGAACAGATGACTGGTTCAGCTGGGTTTGGCGTACAAATGTATTCTGCTGAGCTGATAGTACACTTTTTAGCTTCGACACTTTGTCTGCTCTCATTTGGCCTTGCAAGCTAGCATACTTTTCTCTGTGGCGGGTTTCATAGTGTCGGCGCAGATTGTATTCTTTGAACACAGACACTGTTTCTTGACAGATGAGACAAACAGACATTTCTTTGCATTGAACAAAAAATGTATCACTTTTGGTTAAATATCCTGCATTCTGAATCAACCTTTCTCTTTCCCAACCGCTTGGCCATTTTGTCGTCTCTTTGAATTTTTTCGCTGGTTCGCGCATCACCTGTTTGATCGCGCGTCACCTGTTTGATCGTGATGGTAAGTTATGTTGAACATACCATTCTGTTGGTAGGTGAATTTAACAAATAATTAGGCTACGTTAATAACCAAGGGAAATTTTAGTCTGAAAGCCAATATTTATTATCAAATATAGACATGATATAAGTGAAACCGTATATTTAAAATTACATTTTCAAAATATGTCTCTGGCATTGTTCAGAGGGCCGGTCCAAATGTGGGGGTGGGCCGCAGTTTGGGGACCCCTGCCGTAGAGATTGCAGAAGTCATAAGTGAAGAAATAGAAATGGAATTAAATTAAATTAGCTTCTATACTGACAGCAAAGTTGTCTTGGGTTATATTCACAACCAGTCTCGACACTTCTACATCTATGTAAATAACAGAGTGCAAAGAATTAGGCAGTTCAGAAAACCTGAGCAGTGGCATTATGTGCCATCAGACGAAAACCCAGCTGATCATGGTTCACCCTCTGTTCCAGCTTCTAAGCTCCTCACTACCACATGGCTGACAGGGCCTCCTTTCCTTCATGGTGAACTGTTTTGGGCTCCAGAGGAGCAAATCAGTTTTGATCTAGTTCATCCAGATGATGACAAAGAACTTCGACCGGAGGTGAGTACTTTGTCCACAAGTGTTTCTGAAAATAACCTGAGCTCAAACCAATGGGAACGTTTTTCCAGATGGCATTCCATTGTCAAGGCTGTAGCTCGTGTCAGTCACATTGCTTACTGTTTCACCCACCCATCAGAGGTTGGAGAATGTGCCAACCAGCACAGAGGTTGTGCTGGTTGGCACATCTGCAAAAACTGTATTTCTGTGGATTCTCTGGAGAGAGCAGAAAGATAAACTATTAGAAGTGTGCAGCAGAAAGTATATTCAGAGGAATTTAAGCGCATCCAAGCAAACTGCAACATTTCTAAACAAAGCTCACTCATTAAGCTGAATCCCATCATTGACAGTGATGGTCTACTCCGAGTTGGTGGACGGATTCACCGTGCAGGTTTTGAATTGAAAGAGAAAAACCCTGTCATCATTGCTGGAGGGGATCATATATCAACTATTCTCATAAGACATTACCATGAAAGGGTTAAACATCAGGGAGAGCTAGGGGTCTATGGATAGTGGGAGGAAAGAGGCTCATCAGTAGAGTCCTTAATCAGTGTATTACCTGTAGGAGACTTAGAGGGAAAGTAAAAGAGCAGCAGATGAGCGATCTTCCAGCAGAACGACTCCAAGTAGACCCTCCTTTCTCATATGTTGGAATGGATATGTTCGGGCCATGGGAGGTGACAGCAAGGCGCACAAGGGGAGGTCATACATGCAGTAAGAGATGGGCAGTGCTGTTTACATGTTTATGCACGAGGGCAGTTCACATAGAAGTAGTGGAAGAAATGAGTTCCTTGAGCTTCATTAATGCTCTGAGATGCTTCTTTTCACTGCGTGGCCCAGCCAAGCAACTACGATCGGATTGTGGCACCAATTTTATTGGTGCATGTAACAAAATGGGAATAAGTGCTCCTGAAAAGGACAGTGTGCAGGAGTTCTTACAAGACCAGAAGTGCACTTGGATCTTCAATCCTCCCCACTCTTCACACATGGGTGGAGTGTGGGAGCACATGATTGGAGTAGCATGTCGCATTTTGGATGGTATGTTGTTGCAAGCTGGTAGAGCACGACTTACTAACGAAGTGTTAACTACTCTCTTAGCTGAGGTCACGGCCATAATGAATGCACGTCCTTTGATACCTGTTTCCATTGACCCTGAGAACCCTTACATTCTAACAACTTCTATGCTGTTAACCCAGACAACAGGCACACATTCCTCTCCTCTCAGTGACATCAACGCAGGAGATATGTTGAAATGCCAGTAGAAACGTGTTCAAGTGCTGGCTGATGAGTTCTGGTATAGATGGCGCAGAGAGTATCTGAGCACTCTGCAATGTCGTAAAAAATGGCCACAAAAAGAACTTGACATCAAGGAGGGAGATGTTTCCTTCTTAAAGAGAAACAAGCCGAACGAAATGAATGGCCAATGGGCATCATAGTGAAAGCTGTTCTCAGCGAAGATGGAATGATAAGGAAAGCTGAAGTGAAGGTCGTTAAACAAGGCATGACAAAGACCTACTACAGACCTATCTCAGAACTGGTCTTTCTAATGTCCCCAATCTGAAGGTTCATTATAGAGTGTGGTATCTCAAAGATGCCAGGTGGGGAGTGTCCTGGCATTGCCAGGTGTGATATCATGTAGCCAAGCGACCTCTTGTGGTCATATGAGGTAGAGCAAGAAATTAGAAAGTGACCTCATCAGTAAAAGACTATATAATTAGTGATGTCATCAAAAAGAGACTGAATCAGAGGCAGAGATCGTTCATGTTATGGACATTCATTAATCCAAAGACATCCTCCATTCAAAGTTATTAATAAGGCATTCCCTGTAAGTCATCTTGTTTGTCATTACTCATGATTGTGTTCAGTCCATTTTGTGTAGTTCGAGATGCCTATTTGATGTTATTTAGAATGGCATGTTTATGCTTGCTGATACGGTGTATATTTTCTCATCTTAATATATCAAGTTAATATATTTTTGAAAGTATAGTGAATTCATTGGTTGAGTTGAATAATCACTATAAGAATTGGTTATGCTCATATGTAATATAGAGAACTGTTATAGAATATGCAACTTATCAGTGTATGTATTTGTATTTTCAGTTTCACACCATTCATGTGATAAAGTTACACTCTCAACATCACCTCGTGGTTCCGGGAGTTACTGTGTGAAGGTGTTTAACTTGCTGGACAATTGAATGTGGGTTCAACGAGGCCAGTACATTTGGCTCATTATTTGATTTTATTATTATTATTAATATTATTAATAAAAAAAGGCTATTCAATAAACAGTACGATGACAAATTCACTTATATTAAACTTAGAACTTATATTAACAATATGAATAAGGGAAATATGTTTTACCCACTGCTCCGAGTGTGTGTGTTCACTGCTGTGTGTGTGCGCTTTGGATGGGATAAATGCAGAGCACTAATTCCGAGTATGGGTCACCATACTTGGCCACATGTCACGTCACTGTCACTTTAACTTTGTAACACAAATAAATAAACAGTCTTTGGATTTCCCCTTTTTTTAAAACGATCATAGTTTGTGGTTCATTATTAGCCTATTGTTACGTTGTGTCCAAGGAAGGCAGACGAAGGCAAAAAGGTGCTATTTCAATAAACTTGATTTAATAAGTACAAGTCAGAGAATCGCAAGAAAACACACAACTAAACTTAAAGTAGAATGGACAAAGGCTAAGGGGAGAACTGAGGATTTAAGTAGGGGAGCAAACAAAGGAACTGATGAGTTAATCAAACACAGGTGAACAGAATGACAATTAGGAAACGAAGTAAAACTAGGTGGCAGACTGAAAACACAATGAAAACCAGGACAAAAACTAAACATAACCCTAACATTACTCCCCCCTCCTGGAAGGCGCGTCCTGCGCCGTAACAGTACCATCGAGGAGGGGGGGGCGGGCGCCCTGGAGGCTAGTGCAGGACTGGAACAGGGCTAAGACAAGGAGAGCATCCAGGGCGGATCAGGGAGGTCCGGGAGCCTTGGCGGAGCAGGCAGTTCAGGTTGCCATGGCGGAGCTGGTAACTCAGGGGACCATGGCGGAGCAGGCAGTTCAGGTTGCCATGGCGGAGCTGGTAGCTCAGGGGACACTGGAGGTCTTGGTGGATCAGGGGACACAGGAAATTTTCTTGGGGAAAACTAGGAATCCTGGGGGGCGCTCTGAAGGATCGGGCACTTGAGGGCGCTCGGGAGGAGCTGGCACTGGAGGCTGCTCGGGAGGAGCGGGCACTGGAGGGCACTCGTGAGGAGCGGAGCTGACTAGCACAGGGGGCTCAGGAGACGAAGGAGGGCTGGACGGGACCAGCGGAGGTGAAGGAGACTCAGGAGACGATGGAGAGCTGGACGGGGCCAGCGGAAACGAAGGAGACTCAGGAGAGCTTTCTAGTCAAGTCAAGTCACCTTTATTTATATAGCGCTTTTATCAATACAGATTGTCACAGCAACTGTACAGCATTAATTAGGAAAATAGTTTCAAATAATTCAAAGTAACAATAGTAAACATTCATTTTTCAGTTAAAGGCAGTTCATCATTGAATTCAGTGATGTCATCTTCCAGCTCAGTTCAGTTTAAATAGTATTTGTGCAATCAAGTCGACGATATTGCTGGATATTAAGTGTCCTCAACTAAGCAAGCCAAATGTGACAGCGGCAAGGAACCAAAACTCCTTCGGTGACAGAATGGAGAAAAAACCTTGGGAAAAACCATGCTCAGTCGGGGGGCCAAAGAGCGGATTCTGGGGTGAGGATTGGAGCTGAAAACTCAGGGGGTAGCGCCATGTCCATGAGCGCTGAGAGGCACACTGGAGCAGACTCTAGAGCTGAAGCTTTGAAAGACTGCCTCCTCCTCTTTAGCCTCTTCCTTTGGGCTGAGGTTTGAAAGAGTGGGGGCCGGTAAGCTTGAGAGGGCAGTGGCCGGCGGGCTTGACTTCACGGCGGTAGGGCTAGAGTGAGCAGAGGCCGGGGAGCTTGAGTGAGCGGCGGCCGGAGAGCTTGAGAATGCAGCGGCCGGCAGATTTGACTGAGGTGTGGCCAGAGAGCTTGACTTCGGAGCAGCCGGCGGGCTTGACGAAGGAGCAGATGGCGAGCTTGCGGCAATCATAATGTGACTACCACGGGCTGGACTCCGCTTTGTCCACGATGAAAGCCAATCTGACGATCCACAGCGCGAAGTTGATGTAGCTCTTCGTTGACCTTCATGGATCACCTCTCGCTTAAAAGCCTCGGATAGTCAGATGCATTATGAAGCAGATGTCGTCTTCCAGCACGCACCGGAATACCTCCATTAAGGTGAGGTCATCACATGTGGCGTGATGGCAATAGTCCATAAATTCCGCACATAATCCTCCAGGTCTCGGCCGTTCTGGAAAATTAATATTGTGGCCCCTGAAGGGCTATGAACACCGCCCTTCAGGGCCACATTAATAGAAACCAGCTCCAGCCTCATCGCTTGTGTTGTGGGTCCGTTCTTCTGTTATGTTGTGTCCAAGGAAGGCAGACGAAGGCAAAAAGGTGCTATTTTAATGAACTTGATTTAATAAGTACAAATCAGAAAACCGCAAGAAAAGGGGGGGGGGGTAAATTGGGGGTTGGTGTTAAAGAACTGTGTTATAATAATCCCTACAAATACAATTCATTGTATGCACTATAAACACTTTAAAGGAGACAGACATGTAGATGTTTGTGAAATATGTTTTCTCTGTTTTGGAGGGATGATTATTTTTAAATCATACCCTATTATTGCATCGAAATTTGTTAATACTTGAATATATTTAAGGGTGGATAATTTTATCTGTTGTTTATTGCAACAATACATAACTATAATAACTTTGTATAGTGCTCTTATGAAAGTTTATAGCATGATTTGTGAAAATGTAACTATACCGAATGACATGGCATAGACTTCTTCATGGCTAGTTTTTGTGTATTTCATTCCATTCTGTAACCTACTTGTTCTACAGATCTGTGTGTATTAGTGTTAAATGCTACTGTTTTTGACAGCGTTGAGAATGTTTATGACAGATAATATCATGATAATTTTTGCTTCAATCACGGAGAGTAATGGTTTCTTTTCCTGCTATTGTTGTTTGCACCGCTTGCCACATGTATAGTTTAGCTCTCTCTGTCGGCGACGAGGGATTCACATGTGATAAATGCAGAGAAATAGTTAGGCTGACAGAGAAGATTTCAGAATTAGAGACACGCATCCAAACTTTAATTGAGGACAGTAAGAATGTGAGGGAGACTGGGTGACTGTGAGGCGACATAGTTGCGGGTCAAAACACCGCTCTTCCGTTCCTGATTAAAACATCAAACAGTTTCTCCCCACTCATGATCAACCCCTAGAGAACCTGATAACCGTGCTGTAGTTTTTATGGGATGCTATTTGTACTGACTGAAAAAGAGACACCCGCCACCATAGTCCAATGTGTACCAGGAGCCAGAGCACCTGACAACTTGGCAAATTTAAGAGTGCTGGCTAATGCTAAACGTAAATTCAGTAAGATTGTTATTCACGCCGATACAAAAATAACATTAAAGAGGTGTGTGAACTTGCAAGTACGATGCTAGACACTGTAATATGCTCTGGTCCCCTCCGTGCTTACCATAGTGATGAGATACATAGCAGATGTCATCACTCAATGGGGTGATGTCTAATGGTTGCCAACAAATAGACATAGTTTCATAGACAATTGGATGAGTTTTTGGGGCAGACCTGACCTGTTGAAAAGAGATGGTCTTCATCCCTCCTGGGGTGGTGCCACTCTTCTCTCTAGAAATATGGCACATAGTCTTAGAGTTTGCACTTGACTAGCTGGGGCCCAGGTCGGGAAGCAGACAGACTGGCTAAACCGACCGTCTGCTAGTCGCCTCACATCACATAAAAATCTGTTAATTCTCAGCACATAGTGACTCTTTCACCTAGATATCACACTATAGAGACTATGTCTGTTCCCCGAACTAGAAAATACAAAAAACGTCCAAACCAATTTAAGAGTAACAATTTAATTGATGTTCAACAAAAAAAAAACAGATGTAATACGGTTAAACAAATGATAAAGCTTGGCTTATTTAATATCAGGTCCCTTTCTACGAAAGCACTTTTTGTAAATTATATGATCACTGATCATAACCTAGATGTGCTCTGTTTGACAGAAACCTGGCTAAAACCTGATGATTACATTATTTTAAACGAGTCTACCCCCAAGATTACTGTTATAAACATGAGCCACGTCCAAAAGGTAAAGGGGGAGGTGTTGCTTCAATTTATAACAATATTTTCAGTATTTCTCAGAGGGCGGGCTTCAAGTATAACTCGTTTGAAGTAATGGTGCTTCATATAACATTATCCAGAGAAACAAGTGTTAATGATAAAACCCTTGGGGGTGGGGATTTGTTTGTACTGGCTACTGTATACATGCCACTAGGGCACCATACAGACTTGATTAAATAATTAGCTGATTTTATATCCGAGTTAGTGCTGGCTGCAGATAAAGTTTAAGTTGTTGGTGATTTTAATATCCATGTTGATAATGAAAAAGATGCATTGGGATCAGCATTCATAGACATTCTGAACTCTATTGGGGGTTAGACAACACGTGTCAGGACCTACTCATTGTCAAAATCATACTCTAGATTTAATACTGTCACATGGAATTGATGTCAATGGTGTTGAAATTATGCAGCCAAGCGATGATATCTCAGATCATTATCTAGTCTCGTGCAAACGTCATATAGCTAAAATGGTAAATTCTACTCCTTGTTACAAGTATGGTAGAACCATCACTTCTACCACAAAAGACTGCTTTGTAAGTAATCTTCCTGATTTATCTCAATTCCTTAGCATATCCAAAACCTCAGAACAACTTGATGATGTAACAGAAACTACGGACTCTCTTTTTTCTAGCATTTTAGATCCGGTTGGTCCTTTATGCTTAAGGAAGATTAAGGAAAACAGTCTGACACCGTGGTGAGAGCAGCCCAGAAAATGGAACGCTGCTGGAGGAAGACAAAACGTACTTGGTTACTAACTCGGTTCCCATATCTCAGGGAACCGAGTACGTTCCCTTTCTATACTTCACTCGTACTGCGTCTTGCTTAGACGCATATGGGAACACAGTACAATCACACTGTGCTAATGTAGTGGAACGACTAAAGGTATAAAACTTCCATAAGCAACCAATGCCCATAGAGAAGTTAACAATAACCCAAGGCTAAGACGGGCTGAGCTTCCTGAGGTCACACCCGTCCTGGTTAATCGTTCCAGAGTACTCCTGTAACTTAGACAACCAGGGGTCGAGAGCTAACAGGTGAAACAAAGTGGGGAGCACCTTAGGTACGTAACCGTGCCTGGATTTCAGGACGACTTTAGTGTCGTTAGGCCCGAATTCCAGGCAGGCATGGCTAATAGAGAGCGCCTGCAGGTCCCCTATTCGCTTTACTGATGCCAGTGCTAGAAGCAGAGCAGTCTTCAGCGATAGTGACCGAATGTTGTCAGACTGTAGCGGCTCGAAAGCGGGGCCCTTCAGGGCCCTCAGCACAGTGGGCAGATCCCATGAAGGGACGGTAGGGGGACGAGACGGATTCAGTCTCCTAGCCCCCCTTAGGGTGACCACGCTGTTTCTGCCCACCGATTGTCCCTCACTAGGGGGATAGCCGCCCCATAGACTTTGAGCGTGGATGGGGAACGTCCCTTATCCAGCAGCTCTTGCAGAAATGACAACACCTCTGTCAAATCGGAAGTATGAGGGTCTTTGCTGTGGTTTAGACACCAAGCGGAGAAAAAAAGACCACTTTAAGGCGTAGAGGCGTCTCGTAGACTCCACTCCCCTGAGGGGACCTTGCTCCTTGATAACATCTCTGCTCCTTGGTTCAATTTGACCGGTATATGCACTGCTCTCAGCGTGCGGGGGTTGAGCAAATGGTGCCCCTTTTAGGACTGGCAGGAAGAAATGACAGGCTCGACATACTGCTAGTATTTCCAGGCAGTTGGTGTGGAAGCCTTCTTCCGCCTTCGGCCAGTGGCCGAAAGTTGGTATGCCCTAGCACAGCGCCCCCCCAACCTGAGTTGGAGGCATCTGTTGTGACAACTGTCCTTCTGCAAACCATCCCTATGGCCACGCCCTGTTCCATCTAGCGGGAGTTTTTTCTGGGGGCCAGGGCTGTTACACAGGCCGGACTGACCCTGATCTGCAGGCGTCCATGACGCCACGCATGGGATGGAACCCGTGGTTTCAACCAGCACTGAAGGGGGCGTATACAAAGCAGACCCAGCTGTAGCGCTGGCGATACCGCCGCCATGAGGCCCAGCATCCTCTGAAATGCTTGGAGGGCGAGTGGTACCCATTGGAAGCCTGACTCGCTCTGAGCTGAGTGAACCGTTTCTACGGCTCATATCGCCAGCAAATTCATCACGTCTGAGTGCAGGACATGTGCATCTTTGCTCTAAACTGAGGTGGGAACCACACAGTTGAATCGCGGGGTATTCGAGCGAATTGCACCTTGTTTTATTGTCTCCAACACCCAGTTTGGCACTACAGGGATGGCCTGTCAGGCCTCAGCCCATGTGACAAGGGGTTGGATTAAATTGAGAGGCTGGTCGCCGTATGGGTACCCCAAACTCAGAAGAGGAAATTAGCTTTTCCCTGAAAATGCTTTCAGAAAATACATTACGCTAGACATAATGCTCTCACAGCAGAGCAGTCAGCCCCCGTGCGCGTTGCCTCAGTGTGGGCGTGGCCCAGACGTGTCCAATTTGAAGCTGTCAGTGATAATAATCATTAGTGACAGCATTCTCTTTTAATCCGCCTAAAAAAGATCAAACCGCTCATTAGAAGAAGAGTTTTGATGATCTTTATGTGTAACACTCAGGCAGTGCAGACCCGGTTGCTTAGTTCCCAGGCTTCATCGTTTCTCTCTCCGAGGCTTGCTGAGGCTGTTCAGTGAAAGGCGGTCCGCCCTATTCCATCTAAGCTCCTAAAAGAGGTGCTTCCAGAAGTCATAGATCCTCTTCTGACTATTATTAATTCGTCATTGTCATTAGGATATGTCCCCAAAACCTTCAAAGTGGCTGTTATTAAGCCTCTCATCAAAAAAACACCACTTGACCCCAAAGAACAGCTTAATTACAGACCGATCTCAAATCTCCCTTTTCTGTCCAAGATACTAGAAAAGGTAGTATCCTCACAATTATATTCCTTCTTAGAGAAAAATGGTATCTGTGAGGATTTCCAGTCAGGATTTAGACCGTATCATAGTACTGAGACTGCTCTCATTAGAGTTACAAATGACCTGTCATTATCATCTGATCGTGGTTGTATCTCTCTATTAGTGCTATTGGATCTTAGCACCGTGTTTGACACTATTGACCACAACATTCTTTTGAATAGACTAGAAAACTTTGTTGGCATTAATGGAAGTGCATTAGCATGGTTCTCTTGCGTGAACTCATTCGGGAGTGGTGACTTTCCATGTATTCCCAACTTCTGAGCCTCCTTGCCTGAAGTTATGGTTGATTGCTCTTCGGCTGGATATCAACACACCCATTAACGTAAACTACGCCAGAGCGCGTACACACCTCACGAACCGGATGCCATGCGCGTGCCCAAAGACAGTTGGACATAGTGTTGTATTACAGGTAAAAAATGTTATAAATACTGTTCGGTTTCTGGCACAAACCGATCGTTTCGTGTCTTAGGACATCAGTGTGTCGTCATGAGACGTAGGGTTTAATTTGGATTTGTTTGTGCATGTTTTTTTACTCTCATAGATTTTGTTACCATTGCCATGCATTATACAACTGATAGACTGCAACGGTTGGACTTAAAAATCATCATATGTGTTCTACTGAAGAAACAAAGTCACCTACATCTTGGATGCCCTGGGGGTAAGCAGATAAACATCAAATTTTCATTTTTGGGTGAACTATCCCTTTAAGAAGAACATTTGCTCAGATTGTTTCCTTTTCTTCAGCTTTAAATAGGACATTTATGTTTAGGCTGGAATACAATATGCCAGTAAATCACTTTTAATTAGGATGAATGCCAGATTAGATTGCACCAATTGTTTTTTATTTTATTTTATGCTTTTTAAAAACTGGCAGCTCATTAGCGGGCTTGTGAGCTCAGACTTTCAGTCCTTGTAATTAACACCAACTTTGTCAGCAGTGACTGACCTAGCTGGACACCTAGACCTTCATTTGAGACTGACTTGTAGGAGTTTCATTGGTTATGAGGGTTTAGGAGTTGGGGAGGTGACTCACAGTGAGGGACAAGGCTCAAAAGAGTGCTCTAGTAGGTGACATCCCATCCGTCTAGCTCTTCCAAGGCCTGCAGGAAGATTAATGATGCTGAGATGGCCAAACAAGCTATCTGCATCTACATTAGTATTCTTGGGTGGCACAGGGCATTTAGCAGTCTTTCAGCACAGATGCCATGTCAATAGATTGATAAGATGAGAGACACAAGGACCCTAGAGTCTGCAGTCAGAGAGTGAGTTAACTGGGCTCATTACAAATATGGACAATCAAGACCAGATACCAAACTCAGAAAGTGATGACAGCCAAGTCAGTTGTATTACATCACATCTGTGAACTGGATGCACAATGATAATATTTCTGATGAATGAAATGCAATACATTTTCATGGCACACAGAAAAGGTTTAATAGACCAAAGACCAGTATGATGTTTTTCAATATTATTATTAGTGGTGTTTTCTAAAAGGCAAGCATCACTTTTACTAATGCATTACTATTATTCTAATTACATAAAAAAAATAATAATAAAAAAACACTTAGAAACGCATCCCTAGAACATTTGGTTTTTCTTTTTTTGTCCTGAACGTAAGGTAGAATAACTTTTCAGTCATGCTTTTCTGTACCATTAGGGCTAATATGCTATTGCTATAGCATGAGAAATATGAATTGTGAAATGAATTGCTAATTTGTTCCCCATCCCTGTCAGGAAGCCCTGCTGTTAGTCAAAGCAGGTGACAGCTTGAACTTGTGCTGTCTGAGATCGACTTGAGCATGATACCGAAAGGAATGACACATGCTATCCTTGTTCAAGGATGCTTCATCTACATGAGAGGGCAAGCACACATTCTGCACACCTATTTTGATAAGGTGAATCACAGTAGACTGGAGCGGAATGGGAACAGCTTGTGTTTGCCATGTCATTGTTAATTAAGTGTAATTGTCATTGCCATTGTCATTCTTCCTATGATATAGAGTATTGTGCACTTTACTCTCAACCTGCCCAAAACTGAGATTTGTGCCTGCTTTGCTTTTAAGAGAGAGAGAGTGAAAGAGTAGTCCCATCACCAGCACTCTTTTAGGCTTCAGGTAATTTTCAGGAATGCACAGGCTAAAGGATCTTTAAACTGTCCCATGATTTCAGCTAAACAATGACAACTGCCTACAGTATTTATTAACACACCTGCTCACAATCATAGATAAATGGTAGGCATAGTGTCTCTGCAATTATTATTTTTTAGCCATAGTCATAGTTTTGCAAACATGCAATATTTTAAACCCCAAAATTAAATTCAATGTCTTTATGATAATAATAGGCTGACCTATGAATACACATAAAAAAAAAAGTCTATGTTATTTCAACTCACTACAATAAAGAATCCCCCCCCCCCAATAACTTACAATTTTAAGGCAGCTGCTGAACTTAAGTTTTTAACTTGAAACTGTTAAAAAATAAATAAATACAGTGATCCAATTTAAAACTGGAAATAACATTTTAGAATGTTTAAAGAAATAGTTATGATTTTGCACGTTCACTAATCAAAAAGCTAATTTGTGACAATAACATATTTATGTGCAGTAGGTGTTTGGAACATCTCAAATCATGCTGATATAACATGGATCATCAGGATTTGCATAGAGTCCATGCCAGATTCAGTGCATGCAAACATTAAGACAAAAGGACATATCAGAAAGAAATTCTTAGATCTAAAAAAAGTTTTTTTATTTTACACACAAATTATGTTGATAATCTGCATTATATCAGGAAAAAAAGAATAGATAAATTGAAAAAATAGGAATATTCAGGAGTGTCTTTTTAGATGCTCAATATTAGCAAGCAGATTAGCTTGAGGCTTTGAGAGGTTCTGTTGCTTCGTGTGAATCAATTTTTGGCTGAATGGATAAAAGACATTCTATGATTCTTAATGAACCAGTTATTTTATGGTCTATTGCACATTTAGGAGCTCAAATGGAAAGACCTTGATTCATAATTTCCTGTGAATTGGGAGAAATAGGAGCATTTTTCAATTACTTAGCAAGACAACCAATAATCTAAATAACCTCTCTCTGTTCGAGCTTTGAACCACTGAACAGAATCAAATTAATGTAGACATTTGGAATTGTGCATGTTCATGTCTTGGTTTATTTGGGAAAACACCACTTATCCATGTTGTAATCTTTCTGACTTCCATACAAGAAAGGTCAAGGAATCTTTCCATAAGGATGTCAATGACCATGTTTTCTCTGTTGATTTTACACATTTCTCCATCTCTGGTCACTGTTCTCAAAACAGTTAACACAGTGATCTATACACTTTGTAATTGTCCTAAACAAACTGTAAGTTTTCATTCATTTCATAGAAATTATAAATCATGTCAAATTTTCTTAAAACACTGTGCACAAAATTCTCAATAACAAGAGCAAGAGTAGAAACTGTAAGAAGACATGGACATAGAGGAAGTGGTCAGAATGGTGGTAGAAGAGGTAGAAGGTACAGATGAATTTCAAATAAAATCATAATTATTCTAACTGACCTACAATGATCTTAATCCTTCTACACACTGCATGATTGCAGCAATCCAATAAGATCACACTGTGCGACATAGATCTAATGAACTTGGGTACGACATGCATGTAGACTGTACGATGATGACACCTATTGACTCATACACTACGACGCACGTTTCTATAGAAGAATAAAATGTCATCAGCAAGACGGTAGTGGTAAACAAAAAGAGCATGATGAATCACTTTGGCAGTTGTAGTTTTTATGTGTGCTGACAAAATATGGAAGCTGCGAAAGAGGAAGGGAATAAGAGCTTGAGGTAAGCAGTTTTATGTTTTAGCGCCATGTCACATTGATTTCATGTCACATTTTTATTGGCTGGTCAGTAAACATGGGTCATACCAGCAAACGCACTGTGCGTTGATCATGCTGAATTTCTGACACTGTCAGAAAATTGTCATAGGCTATCTTTGGTCGCAAGACCGTGATACCGGCCGTCTTTGAGCCTGTCTCACTGTACAGCATAGGACCACCGATTAGGAGCCACAATCACTGAAATCGCCACGATTGTTTCACGATGTGTGGGACAGCCGAAAATCGTGCTGTGTGTTTAGGGTTTTATAGGATTGCTAAAATCATGCAGTGTGTAGAAGGCTTTGCACAGCTAGATACCAACTTATCTTAACCAAACAGTTCAACTTTATTAACTTCATCTGACATCTCGATGCAGAACCACACACACAAAAAAGATACTTTAAACTAACTTAATTCAATTATGGACAGTGGTTCCACATAACAGAAACATGCTCTCTACTCAAATACATAACTCAGTAAACTTAAACAACCATGCCCAAATAACTTGAATCAATCAAGTTCATCCTTACCAAAGTATCTGAGTTAAGATAACATGTTTTGTTTATGTGGAACCTCTGTCTATAAATGAATTGATTTATTTTAAGGTAAGATATTTTTTGATGCAGCTATTTATAACACATACTAAAGAAACTAAAAATAACTCTTATTGTTAGGAGTTAGCCAGAAGATGGTTGTTACATCCATGGCATGCCCCAACTTTTTTTTTATTAAAACAACATTAATTCTTGTTAGCAGGTTCTCAACCCAAGCACATGCTCTACACTTCACCACAATGGTAACCCCCCAAAACACTAACATCATACCAGAAATTCTTTTAAATACAAACATAAAAGAACATTAAACATTACTATGTATCCCCATTGTATTATCTTGAGAAAAGATGCATAAAATAACATTTTATTTGAACATTTACTCTCCCTATCCAGCCCCGTACAAAGCATGATGGGAAGTGGAAATCCTGTTCCTAGATTATATAATGATACTTTAACACAACTAAAATCATTTATGTATCTTAACTCAAACGGATTAAGTAATGTGGTTGAAAATAATTGTGTTAGGTTAACTTGATTTAAGTAAACTGAAAGCTGAAGCACTGAAGCACCAAATGCTATTTTGACCTACTTAATTGACATAGTCAATTAAATGTTCTGAAATGTTCTTTCAAACGGAAAACATTTAGTTGAACAAAAGCATAACTGTTTCAAGTCAGTTTAACACAATGCAACTGTGTTTGAACGAGAAATCTAATACAATGGTGTTAAAAATGAATTGCTTAAATAAAGTGAACAGTATCGTTGTAACAAAGTTCGTAGTTCGGGAAGAAGGAGACGGGAACTGGCGAACACTTAAACAAAACGTTAATAAAATAAACAAACACAAAATAGCGCGACAGCCCCTCGCGAACGACTGTCGCGCACAAACAAAACCAAAACACAAAACACAAAATAAAATCCAGGCCTGGTCCTCTCTCGTCTTTCACTGTCGTCACTCCTCCTTTTATCCTTCCGGAGCTCCTCCGTGGGACTCGAGACGGTGAGTGGTGCAGGTGTAGCTCATTATCAATTACTCCACCGGCCTCGCTCCATTCCCATGGCTCTCGGCCCCGCCCCCACTTGTCACAATCGTAAAATAATTTTTTTGACTGAGCTAATATCAAGCAATCATCAATATGCAGGGAAGAACTCAATATTGATATCTTTGTCCCTATGGAAGTATGTGCCCTTTGGATTTACCATGTAAGCCTTACCTCCCAACCACACACCCACCTTCGAGCTAGATAAGTGCAGCATCATGCTCTCACCCCGGGGTAAAGAAACTGCAGTGCAGGCTTCCGAACCCGGAGAGAGTGCGCTAGAGGCAGCGGGTGAGGGTGGAGAAAGGGCTAAATCTAATCTCTCTGCTAGATCCAACTGTGATTCCCACAATCTCAGTCGGACAACAGTGGGACTGGAACTGCAAGCACCGCTAGCATAGGCACTTTTGAGAACATTAGCAAGATGGTAACCAAAGGCTCATTCTGATGAGATCAGGCTTTGTGGACAACAAAGGAATGGCTTTTGCCTTAAGATACTGAAAGGATTGAATTGATTTCCTTATGAAATTAACTCTTCATGAAACCAATACTCAGGAACTCACACAAAACAGACGCCATGCAATAAAACAATAAAACTTACTTAACTTATCTTATCTTCAAAGAGAGCAAACAACGCCTCTCTCCTCGCCCATTTACGACCCCCTTCTCCCCCTGGCCTCTCTGCCTCTCCCTCTTTCCCCCCAAAAGGTTTCACCCAAAGTTCATTAAGAATATGCATATCCCACATATCATGTATCTTGTGAACCTGTTGTTTTTCCCCTTCATGTTTAGTGTCATTTTAAAGGTCTTTGTGCGATTGGTAAATTGGTTTCAATTTCAAAGTAGTCATTTATATTGTGAGAAAGACTTAAAACTTTTGTAGAATTGTGTTGTGTTGAGGAGGGGGTGTGTCCCCCTTTAGGGGTCTGTGAGAATGTTTCCAGCCGGGTGTGACCCTGGATCACAGAAACTAATAAACAAAAGGTCTTTTATGTTTTTACAACTGATTTAAATATTTAAGGGAAAGTTGCAAATCAGTCAGGGCGATTCTGTAGCCAGAAAGCCCGTAGAATGAAGTGTGTCCACACACTTCACACTATGTATTTTTCTAAAAGTCAGGTATGCATCTTACTCTTAGATTTGTCTTTGAGAATTTGATGTCTTGTATTGATTTGATATCTTTGAATTGGCTGTGGAAATAATACACATTTACCTGACTGATAATAAATTGTTAATTTGTGTAACACAAGCCAGCAGAGGGAGCCCTCGCAGAGTATTGACTGTTAGCACTCACTTGCGTTTATCTGGCAAACACTCCTGTTTAGTGGCCATAATTAACCTGGCCACCACATGACTGATTGCAAAGTATTGCCAGGTTATCCTGCCTACCAAGCGTTGTATCTCTGCCTTCTTACACGTGTATGACTGTATTCTGTTGTTTGGACTCTCTTTTTGTATTACATTTGCCGGTTGCTGGTTGGACGCATACGATTTTGGACTCATTGCCTTGTTTTTACCGACCCCGAGTTTTGGTTGTTGGACGGCTTCAATAAAGTCCGCATATGGATTCTTCCCTCGGCTCCGCTCTCACCCGCATTACAGAATACTTAGACTACTATGAATCAGCGACAGTCGCAGCTCCAAGCGGCATCGCGTATCAGAGGCGAACTGCTAACGAAACTATCAAGAGCCAGCTCAACAAACGCAAGCAGAAACGATCATTTTAACCCATATATTCGATCGCTCCTTCGGCCACACCACCACGGTAAGACTGGCCGTTGCCAGACAAGTTTGAGGGCTTCAGGACAATGTCGTGGTTTTACCCGCAAGCTGCATTTAGTTGAAACCAGAAAGATAATGTTTTCAATCTGAGCAAGTAAATGCATTTTCAGATGTCACATTATCTGTAGATGGCGATCGATGGGCTGCACAGTTTGGGAGACAGACTTACAGTTCATTCATCTTTTGAATTTTTCCTACAATACCAGAGATGTGTTTGAATATACGAGGGGGAAGGATATTCCACACACGTTAACATGTCTCAAGGCAACCGCTACCGCTGGCAGATTTCGCCATTGAATTTAAACCAACACTGATCGCCTCAAAGTCCGGATGACCCCCCCGATGTCTTCTCCCTTCGAACAGCTGTTTTCAAAACAGAGTAAACCTCGAAGACTTCCACGACAGAACTGGCGGCAGGGTGAGGATTTAACTTTTCTGGTTTGGTCACTATGGTATCACGATAATAACCATGCTGCAAACACCCCAAGAGCGAAATCTGCTCATCTGCATCACAAACTTCCGCACTACAACCACCTGTTCCACAAGAGCCCATGCAGATAAGTAAAGCACATTTATGGTGAAGAGAGTGATCTAACACCGTTAACATAATCCTGGTGTTTACTGCGGTGAAGAACAGGCCACGTAACGTGAGTGCCCACACAAGCCGGGGATCACCACTAATAACAAGCCGGCACAACATCGTGAGTGTTGATCAATTCTCTCTTCAAGTTCAAAAAACTTTTGCATTCCTGTCGGCTGAAACTTTTAACCTTCCCCCGGGGAACGGGGGGAAAAAAAATGCGAAATTACTTTGACAGCGGTTGACACCCAAGCGAAACGGTGCTGCTCTGAACCTGATCAAGAAGGATATTGTCAAGAGATACAGTCTGCCTACATTACAATGTGTACCCACCATTTGCATCAGCGATGTCAACAATAAACCTATTGAGGGAGGTATCACCAGACAAACTGCACCTGCCCAGCTACAGATTGGTCTGTTCCATAGCGAAAACATCTCACTCTACATCATTGACTCACCCAGGTATGAAATCATCCTTGGACATCCATGGTTATCTGTTCACGATCCTGTACTCTCATGGTATCATGGAGAACTGACTCACTGGTCCAAATTCTGCCTCACCCATTGCATGAACATCAACATGCCAAGTCCATGTCTCGCCACGAGTGTTGAGAGTCCGGTCTCTGACTCCAGTCCCAAAATTCCTACCTGCTATCACGACTACTTAGAGGTGTTCAGCAAGTCCAAAGCTACACAGTTACCACCTCACCGCCCCTGGGATTGCACCATCAACTTTCTGCCCAATGCCATGCCACCTAAGAGTAAAGTCTACCCACTATCACGCCAAGAATCTCAAGCCATGGAGGACTACGTTGAAGAGGCTCTTAACTATGGTTTCATTCGACCTTCCACTTCCCCAGCAGCAGCAGGTTTCTTCTTTGTTGAAAAGAGGGACGGAGGCCTACGACCATGCATTGATTATCGTGGACTTAACAACGTGACAGTGAAATTCCGCTATCCGCTCCCTCTAGTTCCTGCTGCCCTGGAGCAACTTCGTGAGGCAAAAATATACACCAAGCTAGACTTGAGAAGTGCTTATAATCTCATCTGGATCAAGGAAGGCGATGAGTGGAAGACTGCATTTCTCACCACCAGAGGTCACTATGAGCACTCGGTGATGCCGTTTGGGCTAGCCAACGCCCCAGCTGTGTTCCAATCATTCATTAACGAGATCTTCAGGGACATCTTGAACCAGTATGTTATTGCCTACATTGACGATATTCTGATTTACTCCAAGTCTGAAGCTGAACACATCAAACATGTCCAGGACATCCTCTCTCGTCTCCTTAAGCACCAACTCTATGTAAAAGCGGAAAAATGTGAGTTCCATGTCCAGAACACCACGTTCTTGGGGTATCACATCAGTCATCAAGGAGTCGAGATGGACACTTCCAAGATCCAGGCAGTCACGGAATGGCCCCAACCATCCACAATCAAGGAACTTCAAAGATTTCGCCAACTTCTACAGGCGTTTCATCAGAAACTACAGCACGATCGCCTCCCCGTTGACGTCTCTTCTGAAGGGGAGGCCATCCAAGTTAAAGTGGACAAGCGAAGCCACCACTGCTTTCACAAAACTCAAGACAAGTTTCACTTCAGCACCTATCCTAAAACATCCTGACCCTAACCTCCCATTTGCAGTGGAGGTGGATGCATCAGACTGTGGAATTGGGGCAGTACTGTCACAGCGTCATGGTCAACCAGCTAAATTGTACCCGTGTGCATTCTTTTCAAGAAAACTCACTTCGGCCGAAAGAAACTATGATGTTGGTAATACGGAGTTACTGTCCATGAAAGCTGCGATAGAGGAATGGAGACACTGGCTGGAGGGAGCCGTTCACCCGTTCCAGGTTATCACCGATCACAAGAATCTTGATTACGCGAAAGCTTGCCAAGTTTGCGTGCAATCTAAGACCCCCAAGGAACTGCCATCCGGTCTTCTGCAGCCGCTACCTATCCCGCAATGTCCATGGTCTCACCTGCCAATCGACTTTGTTACCGATCTCCCACCATCCCAAGATTTCACAACAATTCTAGTCATCATTGACAGATTCTCTAAGTCTTGCCGCCTCATTCCCCTCAAAGGTCTGCCAACAGCCATGGAAACGGCTCAAGCTCTATTTCACCAGGTGTTTCGAATTTATGGCTTACCCGAAGACATCGTCTCGGATCTAGGGACTCAATTCACCTCTCAGGTGTGGAAAGCTTTCTGCCGACAATTGGACATCAATGTGAGTCTGACGTCAGGCTATCACCCTCAGTCAAACGGTCAAGTCGAGAGACTCAATCAGGAGATTGTTAGATATCTGAGAACCTACTGCAGCCGGGAACAGAATCGGTTGGCAGAATTCTTGCCATGGGTGGAATATGCCCAAAACTCTTTAACCCATACCTCTACAGGACTCACCCCATTCCAATGTGTATTAGGATATCAACCTCCATTGTTCCCGTGGTCTGGTGAACCTTCCTCCGTTCCTGCGGTAGGTGATTCTGTCTTTTCGGTTCGCTGGATACGTCGTTGCGAGAGGGTGTGGGATAGCGCTCATGTTCATCTTCAAAGAGCTGTACGAGTTCAAGAACTCCAGGCAAACCGAAGACGGCGCCCACATCCTCCCTACCAACCGGGACAGAGGGTCTGGCTCTCTACGAGGGACATCAAGCTACATCTGCCGAGCAGGAAGCTCAGCCCAAGGTATGTTGGCCCATTCAAAATCTTAAAACAGATAAATGAGGTTATATATCAGCTTGAGCTTCCTGCTAACTACAGCATCTCTCCATCATTTCATGTCTCGCTCCTCAAACCGGTCCACCCGAATGCTGACCCCAACGCTGAGTCCCAAGAGCCACCACCTCCGCTGGACATTGACGGATCGCCAGCTTATAAGGTGAACATGCTGCTGGACTCGAGGCGTAGAGGGGGTCGGCTTCAATACCTGGTGGACTGGGAGGGATACGGACCTGAGGAGAGATCATGGATACCTGCTTCCGATATACTGGACCCCTCACTCATAGAGGAATTTCATCAAGCCAGGCCCGACCGTCCAGCACCACAACCACGGGGACGCCCACGCAGAGCACCAGGAGTCACTCCTAGAAGGGGGGGTTCTGTAACACCAAGCCAGAAGAGGGAGCCCTCACCCGAGTATTGACTGTCACGCTCCCTCTGCTTTCTCTGCAAACACTTCCTGTGTTAGTGGCCATATTAACATGGCACAACAGGACTGCTTTGCGAAGGATTCCAGTTTATCCGCCTTACCAAGTTTGTTATCTCGCCTTTAACCACTGTGTAATGACCTCCCTGTTTATAGGTGTGTTTTGACTTCTTATTTGCGGATTACCCTTTGCGCTGTTTGTGGTTGAGCTGCCTTACTGTGGTTTTTGCCTGTGTACCGACCCTGAGCTGGGTTTTGTTGGAAATGCGTAATACGTCCCGCCTATGGATCTTCCTCGGCTTCCGCCTACCTATGACAATTGATTTTATTCTGAACTCTCCTACATCCCCCAAAGTTATGACTAGTGAACTGAAGAGGCTTTTGTTACTGCAAATATACGGCCAGGATAGGTCAAACTGAAGGATCATGAATGATAAGAGCAGTAGGCACGTCTTCGGAGACCTTCTGATTTCTGTCTATGTTAGCAAGTTGTACGGGAAAGGAATAAGTGAATTACAATTTTTTTGTAACAAGCAAGCAGTAGGCGGCAGGAAAAATAGGTATTAGTCTACCTACACCCACTGACTAGCATCAGACTGGCGAGTTTGTGATCGTAAGATCCACGTAAGGCCAGCGTGAGACTTAAAAGAGACATTAGGTCCCCAGTGAATGGATAATTGAAAGTATAGCGAGTCAGGAATAATCAAATATCTAAATTAATATTTGTGATCATTAAAGTTTGGCAATATTTCAAAGCAATATTTCTAATTAAAAACTGATCACGTGAGATTGGACTAAAATTTAAACTAAATCCTGATAAATTCAGAAGCGCAAGTAAAAGACTGGATATGCATTAAACCTTCGACCAGGCCGTTGGATTCCGCTTTTTGGGTTTGGCGGGTGGATCCTTACAATAAACAACACTATCTCTTGTGAAGGGGGGGGGGTAACAATAACATACAGTAACCTCCGTTCAGGAACTGCTTTGTTATCCCTCAAGCTTATCATTTGTGGAAGACAGGAGTGAGGACTTTGAGTCCATTGATCAAAGACTGATCCAATCACTGTGTGCCCTTTTACTGATCACAGTTCTTCATTCTTGAGACCTAGGTGTGAATGATCACTCAATCCCTCCGAATGCCAACCAGTTTGCCATTGGGACAATAGCTCGAAGGAAAAAAGAAAAAAAAAAAAATCCTCCATGCATTCACACAAAACTGACACAAAAGTGATTAACCCTTCTTCAAATCCATTTACAGAACTGGATATACTTAATGAGTGCTGTGTGTGTTACAACAATGTTTGCCTTGCTTATTAAGGTATATAATGTATATATGAATGCATGGGTCAATGTTTCTTAGTATCTACTGATATTTGATCTTTATATTTTCAGCACAAAGTGTAAGTCAGTCTGGAATTGGTTTGGAAAATGAATTATGCATAGGGAAAACCTTAAAAACATTGTTCTAAAACGTGGACTTTAAGCTATGCAAATAGGCCTCATGCCAGAGGGGGGCTATACCATGGACACCTCCGACAGCAACGGCCAATCAAAACATTGGATATGAAAGGTACCAACTTGCAAATCCCTTCCTCTCAAGAAAGATTAAAATGTTCTCTTCAAGACCATGAAGTGTGCTAAGTAGGGCTGCACGATTAATTGAATGTGATTGTCATGTGCATCTTTCAGTGAAGCACGGTTCAGTGATCAGTAGTAAATCTCCATTCGAAGGCCAGAGGGCACTCTCGCACTGAAATTCCAAATATGCCCCGCAGAAGAAAGTTTAATGCACATCGTTCCAGGGTTGTGGCTAGAAGGGATACCGCTACGGCTGGAACTAACAATGAAGCCGTAGTTCACTGACAACTACACAGACCGATTTAATTGCACAATTATGAAATCATTCTGAGATTATGAAAGCTGTTTGCGTAGCTTGTCAATGAACTATGGCTCTGTATAGTAAATGCTGCTCCATCTGAAGCCCCAACTGTATACCATCGAGCCTATCTATACCTGTTGAGTTTGTCGTTTATATGATAAGTTTGTCGTTAAAGATGGCCCCGAATGATGGCTGCCTCCATGGCATGCTCCGCAGTTGTTTTTATTTTTTTTTGGTAGTTTGTCCTGTTTTTAGTTATATTCCTACAATCAGTTTCACGCAGAGACGAATTGCTGAACATTCGGCAGTACACTCCACCCAATATTTTGCCGGTTTTCGACTATTCTGATGTTTTGCTGGACATTGTAGTTGGCGGAGCAGTGGCGCTGATCAAGCGGCTTAAGACACGCAAACGGAGGAAGCAAGCCAGCGCGGTTGTGAAGCTTAGACAGCGCGGATTCAAAACGGCACTGCCTAGTATCCATTTGGTGAATCTCCGCTCTCTTCCCAACAAAACGGCCAAATTCCTAATGCTCTCCCAAATAAATACGTTTTTTTACACTCTGCTGCTCTGTGCTTCACTGAAACCTGGCTGAATTATGCCATTCTGGACAGCGCGTTAAGTCTGCCAGGCTTCCAGCTGTTCAGAGAGGATCGTGACGTAGAATCAGCGGGTAAATCGTGTGGTGGCGGGACATGCTTCTACATCAATGAAAGGTGGTGTACAGATGTAGCAGCGTTGAAGAAGATGTGCTGTTATGATCTAGAAGCGCTCTTCACAAACTGTAAGCCTTTCTACTCGCTGCGGGAGTTTTCCTCGTTCATACTTGTGAGTATTTACATTCCATCGCAAGCGCACGTGAGCCTGGCTTTACAGAAACTTGCTGATCAAATCATAGACACAGAGCAACAACACCCGGACACTGTTATTATCATTCTCAAGGACTTTAATAAAGCAAATCTCTCCGTGAAAGGCCAGGATCTCGCACGACATTGATTGGATCACTGTTACACCACAATAAAGGATGCATATCACTCTGTCCCATGGGCAGCTTTAGGAGTCTCTGACCACTGTTTGGTTCATCTTATACCAAGCTACAGACAGAAACTGAAATAAGCTAAGCCTGCAATAAGGTCTGTAAAAAGATGGTATAATGAAGGAGAGCGGGATTTACAAGCCTGCTTCGACTGCACCGATTGGAGTTTTTTTTTTAAGCTGCTGCCACTGATCTGGACGAGCACACAGAGACTGTAACATCATATATCAGTTTATGTGAAGACGTGCATTCCTACCAGGACTTATTTAACATACAACAATGACAAACCATGATTCACTCGAAAACTCAGACAGGTCCGTCAGGCCAAAGAAGATGCTTACAGGAAGGGGGATAATGTCTTGTTTAAACAGGCTAAATACACACTGGAAAATGAGATCGGAGTGGCAAAGAGGAATTATACTGGAAAGCTAAGGAACCAATTATTTTCCAGTGATCCTGCATCAGTGTGGAAAGGTCTGAAAGAAATCAACAACTACAAGACACCATCCCCCAGCAATGCGGAGAATCAACACCTGGCAGACGATCAGAACGAGTTCTACTGCAGGTTTGAAAAAAACACCA
>JADLZN010010181.1:0-145573 GCA_018155175.1 Sinocyclocheilus anophthalmus | reverse complement strand
GTATAGACTAAAATATTTGGTAAAATATTTACTTTTTCTGAGATCAACCAAACCAGACTATAAAGTCGATGTGAAATGCAGTTTGCAGCCTATTTTAGCGTATTTCAGAATGAAACAGGATATTCGATGAGAAAAACTGAAGGATAGGACCTAAAGTAAAGTGTTAGATATACTGTAAAGTCGCAATTGCAAACAATGAACAATGAAAATGCAATTGTTAGAAATAAAGTCACAGTTGCGCAAAATGAAGTCACAATTGCTAGATATAAAGTTGCAGTTGCAAACAATAAAATCACAATTGTTAGATATAAAGTCGCAATTATGAGCAATAAAGTTGCAATTACACACCATAGTTTTAATTGTTCTATATTAAGTTGCAGGTATGAGCAATGAAGTCACAATTGTTAGATATAAAGCTACAGTATAAAGTTGCCACTTTGAGAAATAAAGTCATACTTCTGAGATATCAAATTTGCAAATATAAGAAATAAAGTTGGAATTGCGAGAAGTCAGCATTGTGAGAAATAACGCTGCGAATGTACATGCAACTTAATATATAGCATATTTTCCTTTTCTTGCATCGTACAACCCTGCCCGCGTGAACTCCAGCAGATTAAGCTGAGTCAGGCAGGAATATAAATGTGTGGGAAGGAAGTTCTGCTAAGCCTGAAACCTAAGAATGAGAAGCAGCTAATTTGTTTCTTTACTAATCCACTTGACCGTGACCGTTTAAAGGCCACTCGTTTCACGGACTCGACCTACTGTAGCACAAAATACAGTGGCGGGTTAAAACGCACAAAAATGTGTTGCAAAAACCTACTCGTGTAACTGACAGGTCTCCTTCTTCTGCATGTCTCTCTGGAGCTCCTCCACCTGAGTCTGCAGCCCTTCCACCGTCTCTGTGAGCCTGCGATCAGGAGAAACGCAATTGAAAGTATTCCATCCTTCGCTTGACGCATTCATTTACAATCATTTCTGAAGTCTTACCCTTCGATCTTCAGCTGAGCCGCTCTGTTCTCCAGCACCAGTCGTTGGTTTTTCAGCTCCAGGTCTTGTGCGGTTAAATCCAGCTGCTCGTAGACTTTAGCGTGCTGATCGTTCACTGACCTCAGCAAATCCACCTGTTTAGAAAGATACTGAACAAAGAGAAAGAAACATTAAACTACAATCAAACGGGTTCAGATACCTGAGCTTTAACTGCATCAGCTTAAGGACAATTTAAAGGCTTTTCCTCAGTTATTCTTAGCAAAATGCAAATCAAATGTGACCATGGAGCACAAAACCAGCCATAAGGGTACATTTTTTGAAATTGGGATGTATACACATCCCACATATCTCAAAGATGAATAAATAATCTTTCCATTGATGTAAGGTGTGTTAGGATCGGAAATATTTGGCTGAGATACAACTATTTGAAAAATCTGGAATCTGAGGGTGCAAAAAATCAAATCAAAATACTGAGAAAATCATCTTTAAAATTGTCCAAAATGAAGTTCTTAGCAATGCATAATACCAATCAAAAATTAAGTTTTGATATATTTTAC
Source organism: Sinocyclocheilus anophthalmus (assembly GCA_018155175.1). Lineage (NCBI taxonomy): Eukaryota > Metazoa > Chordata > Actinopteri > Cypriniformes > Cyprinidae > Sinocyclocheilus > Sinocyclocheilus anophthalmus. The sequence goes on along the minus strand of JADLZN010010181.1, from coordinate 144,029 downwards.
GTAGGACATGTTTCTACATACTTAAGGAACATGATCTTAATTAATCTACTTGATTTTGCGCATAAAAGAGAAGGTATAATTGGAACCAAAAATGTATTGTTGGCTATTGCTACAAAAATACACCAGCGACTTAAGACTGCTTTTGTGCTGCAGGGACACAAATAAGTTTTATTGCCTTTTAAGATAAGACAAAGATTTATACAACCATAAAATCACTTGATAATGCAGAAGATGTAGCTAGAGGAACTGTGTCATTAAAAGACTGCTTTTCTGTGAAAAGGTCATTAACTCAAAACAGAGAGTTTGGTCAGAAATAGATAGATCGATCGCTTGATAGCAGTACCTCTATCTCCTGTATCTGTTCCTGGTTGCTGATGTACATCTGTTGGAGCGTCTCTTCTAAGTCTCTGTTCTGCTCCAATAAATTTTTACCCAATTCGGCGGCCAAATGAAGATCTGCATGAAGAGAAGGACGCATCTAATGAGTAACCAAAACTGAAATTGTTAGATTTATGCATATCAGTATTTGTAAATCTGGTTGATGGTGCAATCATTTGGACATCAGGTTATCTCTGTCACTAGGAGTGTTTAGTTACTTCTCCTTCTTCTTCACCTAAGGTCACAACTCAGGAACTGATTATCGCATCAGTTCATTACAAAGCTGATTTCACTCTCTCTTGTCAAACAGACTGTCATGTCATCCTGTCAGGATGTGATGGAGAGTCACTAAACACACTTCCTTCAATCATCATCAGCAAAATACATTCGATGAAGACTACGATTAAATGGAGACTGAATGAAGGTGCATTCTTAATCACCGTATTGTTAACAAAATAAGCCATTCTAGAGTTCTTCTTCCACATTTTCATTTAAAAAGTATTATTACCTGAACTTTTACAGTACGTCAGATAAAGAATAACTCACCATGTTCCAGATCTTGATGATCGTACCATGGTTCTTCCTCTTTGATATCAAATTCTCCTTCTGTAATGTCTGTGAGCATCTTTAGTCAGTCAAGCAGAACAGCTGAGGAGCCTTTAGTTTTTATGCTAAACTCTAATGAAATTGTTGTTCAGATAATCTCCAGTCAGCAAATGTATAGTATCTATTTCTTTTTCCTTTTCAAATTGTTGAACATTCTTTCACTAAGACGTAGCCTGTGTGTCTGTGCATGATGATCTGGATCTGAACGGAGTGTTCTTGTCTCTTCAGCCGCGTGTGCACTCTGGTTATCTGCAGACTGAACAGAGTAACCTACATACAATCTCTGAAGACCTTTGTGTGTGTGTGGGAGAGAGAGATGAGAGAGATGAGAGAGAGAGATGAGAGAGATGAGAGAGAGAGATGAGAGAGAGAGAGAGAGAGAGAGAGTGTGTGTGTGTGGGTGTTGTGAGAGAGAGAGAGAGGAGAGAGGTGTGTGTGTGGTCAGACGTGGGTGGGTTTGTGTGAGAGAGCGAGAGGAGAGTGTGCTGTGTGTGGGTGGGACGTGATTGAGAGCGGAGAGGAGTGGGTGTGTGTGAGAGCTAGAGAGAGAGAGAGAGAGAGAGAGAGGGGGGGGGAGTGGAAAGAGAAATGCTCCGCTTTGTGCGATGAATTGGAGCTGCAATATTTCTGTTAAAAAGACGGGGAGGAGGGGGCGATGAGATGGCAAAGATTGAGAGGAAGTGAGAGCTAGAGACGTAAACTGTCTGTAGATCATAGATATGGGCAGAATAGAGCCATAGGAAGATGGATGAGTGAGAGGAAGAGTGAGAGCTCAAAAAATATCAAGTGGAGGAGTTAGCAAAATAAAAATGTTAAAGCCAAGGTAGATTCAGTGGAACACAGTTACGATACCCCACCAAAACATATTTTAAGACTAGATGATCAATACTATGCAAAATACGAGCATAGAAGGACTTTTTATATAGACGCTTTGTGTTAAGTGAAGCATTTGTCTGTACATAAACATGAAGTTTATCACGTGAATGCAGTCGGGATGACCTACAGTTTTACTTAGTGAGGTGAAACAAAGAAAATCTCCTTTGAATCGATCTCCTCCGACAGATGAAGAGAGGCCTCCTTTGCAAACACCTCCATCTCCAGAGGTTTCTCCTCAGTCCTAATCAAAGTTTTTTTTTGTTGGCTTTGGGTCTGTTATCTGAAATTGGGTTTATGCTAAAATGGAAAAGTAACTACTGAGCTTTGAACCAGAGAATGCTAAGTGAAAACAAAGACCCGGAGGGTATCTAGAGCAGTGACTCTGAGTGCACTACCTGTCTGCCTGGCATTACACTGCTTGCCTGTCTGTATTACTCTAATGGTAGTTTATTTTTATTACACATTTATATTTTCAATTATAATGATAATTTAAGTATAATCATTTAAATAATAATTTATTATAATAACAATTAATATCATTATCCCTATTCTAATATCCAAGATTGAAAGTGTTATTCTATGATTTCATATTTTGAGTTTTTTCATTTTGTAGGAATGAGCGATGGTCTACGTGATGGAAAAGGTGTTGACAAAGCTGACCCTTAGATGTGAACAAGGAAGTGAACATTAATAGCTTTGCTATAAACTTCCCGAAATGATATTGACTTGCCTAAATGCACGTTCCTAGAGCACTGCAGTGTCATACAGTATGTGCTAAGTCTTTTCTGACATTCCCATCTTCTTTAAATGGATGTTTTGTATGACTGTGTTTTCCGTTCTTGACGGCGGAGGAAAAGCACCATTGTTTGTGAAAAACACGCTGTTTCCCTGGAAATTATTAAATATACTGAACAAAATTATGAACGCAACACTTGTTTTTGCCCCCATTTTTCATGAGTTGAACGCAATAAGATAAGACTTTTTCTATGTATACAAAAGACCTATTTCTCTCAAATATTGTTCACAATCTGTCTAAATCTGTGTTAGTGAGAACTTATTCTTTGCCGAGATAATCCATCCACCACACAGGTGTGGCATATCAAGATGCTGATTAGACAGCATGATATTGGGTGGGGGGGGGGGGGGTCCGAAAACAAGTCAGTATCTGGTTTGACCACCATTAGCCTCACGCAGTGCAACACATCTCCTTCACATAGAGTTGATCAGGTTGTTGATTGTGGCCTGTAGAATGTTGGTCCACTCCTCTTCAATGGCTGTGCGAAGTTGCTGGATATTGGCAGGAACTGGAACACGCTGTCGTATACGCCGATCCAGAGCATCCCAAACATGCTCAATGGGTGACATGTCCGGTGAGTATGCTGGCCATGCAAGATTTGGGATGTTTTCAGCTTCCAGGAATTGTGCACAGATCCTTGCAACATGGGGCCGTGCATTATCATACTGCAACATGAGGTGATGGTCGTGGATGAATGCCACAACAATGGGCCTCAGGATCTCGTCACAGTATCTCTGTGCATTCAAAATACCATCAATAAAATGCACCTGTGTTCGTTGTCCATAAAATACGCCTGCCCATACCATAACCCCAACCGCCACCATGGGCCACTCGATCCACAACGTTGACATCAGCAAACCGCTCACCCACACGACGCCATACACGCTGTCTGCCATCTGCCCTGTACAGTGAAAACCGGGATTCATCCGTGAATAGAACACCTCTCCAAAGTGCCAGACGCCATCGAATGTGAGCATTTGTCCACTCAAGTCAGTTACGACGACGAACTGCAGTCAGGTCGAGACCCCGATGAGGACGACGAGCATGCAGATGAGCTTCCCTGAGACGGTTTCTGACAGTTTGTGCAGAAATTCTTTGGTTATGCAAACCGATTGTTGCAGAAGCTGTCCAAGGTGGTATAAGACGATTTTGGAGGTGAAGATGCTGGATGTGGATGTCCTGGGCTGGTGTGGTTACACGTGTCTGCGGTTGTGAGGCCGGTTGGATATACTGCAAAATTCTCTGAAACGCCTTTGAAGACAGCTTATGGTAGAGAAATGAACATACAATTCACGGGCAAAAGCTCTGGTGGAAATTCCTGCAGTCAGCATGCCAATTGCAAAAAAAACTTGCGACATCTGTGGCATTGTGCTGTGATAAAACTGCACATTTTAGAGTGGACTTTTATTGTGGCAGCCTAAGGCACACCTGTGCAATAATCATCACACCTATGAGGTGGATGGATTATCTCGACAAAGGAGAAGTGCTCACTAACACAGATTAAGACAGATTTGTGAACAATATTTGAGAGAAATAGGCCTTTTGTGTACATAGAAAAGTCTTAGATCTTTGAGCTCAGCTCATGAAAAATAGGGGCAAAACAAAAGTGTTGCGTTTATAATTTTGTTCCGTGTACATTATAAATATCTAATACAGTATATAAATATATAAATGTCTTATTTTATTTAGCCATTAGGGACTTGTGGACTGAATAATATGCATATGCTTGTATAGAAAAAGTATACTAAAGAATTTATTTAAAAGATGTAATAAAAAAATTACATGATATATATACAGTGGGGAAAAAAAGTATTTAGTCAGCCACCAATTGTGCAAGTTCTCCCACTAAAAAAAATGAGAGAGGCCTGTAATTTTCAACAAAGGTATACCTCAACTATGAGAGAAAAAAAATCAGAAGAAAAAAAATCCAGAAAAATTACATTGTAGGATTTTTAAAGAATTTATTGATAAATTCCTCGGTAAAATAAGTATTTGGTCAATAACAAAAATTCATCTCAATACTTTGTTATATACCCTTTGTTTGGCAATGACAGAGGTCAAACGTTTTCGGTAAGTCTTCACAAGGTTTTCACACAATGTTGCTGGTATTTTGGCCCATTCCTCCATGCAGATCTCCTCTAGAGCAGTAATGTTTTGGGGCTGTCACTGGGCAACACGGATTTTCAACTCCCTCCAAAGATTTTCTATGGGGTTGAGATCTGGAGACTGGCTAGGCCACTCCAGGACATTGAAATGCTTCTTACGAAGCCACTCCTTCGGTGCCCGGGCGGTGTGTTTGGGATCATAGTCATGCTGAAAGACCCAGCCACGTTACATCTTCAATGCCCTTGCTGATGGAAAATCAAAAATCTAAATCTCACGATACATGGCCCCATTCAATCTTTCGTTTACACGGATCAGTCGTCATGGTCCCTTTGCAGAAAAACAGCCCCAAAAACATGATGTTTCCACCCCCATGCTTCAAAGTAGGTATGGTGTTCTTTGGATGCAACTCAGCATTCTTTCTCTCAAACAGGACAAGTTGAGTTTTTACCAAAAAGTTCTATTTTTTTTTCATCTGACCATATGACATTCTCCCATTCCTCTTCTGGATCATCCAAATGCTCTTTAGCAAACTTCAGACGGGCCTGGACATGTACTGGCTTAAGCAGGGGGACACGTCTGGCACTGCAGGATTTGAGTCCCTGGCGGCGCAGTGTGTTACTGATGGTAGCCTTTTTTACTTTGGTCCCAGCTCTCTGCAGGTCGTTCACTAGGTCCCCCCGTGTGTTTCTGGGATTTTTGCTCACAGTTCTTGTGATCATTTGACCCCACGGGGTGAGATCTTGCGTGGAGCCCCAGATCGAGGGAGATTATCAGTGGTCTTGTATGTCTTCCATTTTCTAATAATTGCTCCCACAGTGGATTTCTTCACACCAAGCTGCTAACCAATTGCAGATTCAGTCTTCCCAGCCTGGTGCAGGTCTACAATTTTGTTTCTGGTGTCCTTTGACAGCTCTTTGGTCTTGGCCATGGTGGTGTTTGGAGTGTGACTGTTTGAGGTTGGGGACAGGTGTCTTACTACTGATACGAGTTCAAACAGATGCCATTAATACAGGTAACGAGTGGAGGCAGAGGACCTCTTAAAGAAGAAATTACAGGTCTGTGAGAGCCAGAAATTTTGCTTGTTTTGTACTTATTTTACCGAGGAATTTACCAAATAATTCTTTAAAAATCCTACAATGTGAATTTCTGGATTTTTTTTCTCATTTTGTCTCTCAAGTTGAGGTATACCTATGATGAAAATTACAGGCCTCTCTCATCTTTTTAAGTGGGAGAACTTGCACAATTGGTGGCTGACTAAATACTTTTTTGCCCCACTGTATGTATGTGTGTGCGTGTTTTAATATTTAGTAGTTGTTAGTTAGTTAGTTAAGCTTCTTTTGGTAAGCGTGGCCTCTTACCCCCTGCAAAGCTTACTCCGTTAACGCAGAGCCCTGAAAAGCCTATATGTGAATAATGAATAGGGTTTATGCGCAACAGACTTCCGTATTCTGTTAACCGGGTCTCGCCACCCCCCCCTCCCCTCCCTGTCGCTTCCGGTTCAAGCGTTTGCATATGCTTCGTTAAATATGAAGCAGTTTTACTCAAGATGCCTTCAAAGTAGGTACCAATTGTGATCATAACCAATGTCCATCACATATGCGGACTGATATCTAAAAGTTTTTTTTTTATTATTATTCTTTTCACATTTAGATATACAAATTGAATAAAACGTCAACAATAAAAACAGCTAGCTAGTTTAACTGATAATTTTAAAAGTCCAAAGATATCGCTATTATTTAATACGGCTGTTAACACGTTCTCAGACAAGCAGAAGCAATGAGACCTGGTTTCAGGGTTTGGTCAGGTGATGTTCGAAATATACCATTATTGTGCGGCAGGCACGGATGAATACCTCCCTCCTGTGTACTGGCCTTTGTGTGGTTCCCAGGGGACGAGCTTTTTTAGGCTGTCTCCTGAAAATTTCCCAGCCCCATGTCTCATAATGTCTGCCCCACAGCGGCATATAGTTGAGGGAAAGACTGTTCGTCCTGTCTGCTATATAAACCTATATGCTAACATGTCTAGGTCTCCTGTGGTCAGTTGTTTTTGTCGGTCCATCAGAGCAGAGCAGATTCAGAGATTCAGTATATTAACAGAAGGGTGAGTTTGAAAGTCTATGACTACTGACTCTCACCCGTCCGTCTCCCTTTTTTAGCTAGAGTGATGTGAATTAGTGCTCTGCATTTAACCCATCCAAAGTGCACACACACAGCAGTGAACACACACAAACCGTGAACACACACCCGGAGCAGTGGGCAGCCATTTATGCGGCGGCGCCCGGGGAGCAGTTGGGGGTCAGTGCCTTGCTCAAGGGCACCTCAGTCGTGGTATTGAAGGTGGGAGAGAGCGCTGTACATTCACTCCCCTCACCTACAATCCCTGCCAGTACGAGACTCGAACCCACAACCGTTGAGTTACGAGTCCGACTCTCTAACCATTTCCCCTAGAGATGAAGAGTGGGGGGAAAAACAACAAAAACAAACAAACAAAACCAAAGAAAGTGAGTGTGCTTGTTTCAGTCTGGGCCTGTATTTCAGAAGTACCGTTCAGTACCTAATGTTGAGCCTCAGGCTTTGTGACAGGGGCACACACTCAGCTAAAAGACAGAACTTAAGCTCTCCTCTGAGTCGTTCTGGTCTTTTTATTTGGCGGACAGCTGTAGAAAGTTGGGTTGTCCTTGTGTGACTTACTGTCAGAAAGCTGAGCTCTAAATATTCCTCCGTCCAGTGAGCTTGCATTAAGCAGTTAAATCAATTTCTGATGTGTAATGAATTGAATAGTTACTGTCCCAACCTCCCATCACTTACACAGTCACATAAATCTCTACTACTACTAACCTAGCTGACATTATTAACAACTGCAGCTCTTGTAAACATCCATTAAAAGCACCGTGCTTGCATGCGTTCTCAGTGGGTGACATGACATTTTAATTCCGTTTACAGTAGATTTTTCTTCTTGCATCTGTGCAGTCGGATGGTCTCAGTAAAATCGAATCATAACCCAGACATTTTTCATAGTGCTTTCCTTGGTGTTAGAGCTTGAAATATCTCAGGCATATTGTCTTAATGTGGAACAAATTCACTTCAAGGTTTGTTGGTTTAGCCTCAAGTTGGCTTTTGTTTTGATATTCTTTTTCAAAATTGAACAGTGTCTGTTTGCACTTATGAACATTTGGCCACAAGAAACCAGTGTCACATTTGTTAAGTCAGCTTGGTATTTATGGTACCTCCGGGGCCATTTTTCCAAAATAGAAAAGTACCTTCACCTCGTCTCTTTTCAAACTTTCAAGTAATTTCAGATTTTTTCAATCCTGTAAAGCATTCAGACACAATTGCTTCTTTGAAGTAATTAGAAATGTGTTTTTGTCTGCATCATCCAGTTCTTTTAGAATATGTTTATACAACGTAGTGGCCCATTATTTATGTAGTTTTGCATTTTGCCTATTACACTTACAAATGTCTCAAGGTGTATTGTCTTAACATGGAAGAAATTACAATAAACAAATCACATGTTTATAAAAATATATCCCTGACATATATTTTGTAAATAGATTGGGGGGGGGGTTCTGGTATATGTTGATTTAGTTGATGTAAACATATTGGTATAACAATTTATAAAAAAAGTGACTTTTCAATTCTCTAAAAAAATTTAGATGCCCAGATCAATGACTTTGCTTCCAAACATTTGAAATATCAACGTAATATCTGAATACTGAATAACTAATAATCCTAATGTCACATGTTATTCTCATTATAAACATCCACAGAGATACATTATTTTAAAATCTTTTTGTGCATGTTTCTTGCTTATTTATGCCACATATTGGTCTTTACTTAGATCAGAAGGTGGCTTCCCCTATGTTTCTCCAAATCTCCCAGTGGACCTCTGTTCGCTTGATCAGATTGACCCATTTCCTCAGTGCCTTGATACAGAAAGCTGCAGAGCTGAGAGCACTAAGCGGTTAATCCTTTTATGTAGTGATTTTGACTCCTCACGGGGATGAAATGGAATGTGTATTTGAAGCACTCGTGAATATGCAGAAGGGCTGTCGCATTGTTATTTTAACGTCCTCTTCCTTATTTTCCTCCTTGGGCAAACTGTGAATATTTCTTCATTAAGTATTCGACTGAGGGACTGACTATCAATCTCAATGCTCCTGAATGCTGACTGATTTGATGGGTAGCGACTCCGTTGGCCGGTTAGTTATGTGCAGTCCTCTGCCTTCTCTGGCTGCTCACCAAGATCTCCAGAGGGAGGGCCGCTAGGACATGACCATATTCTCAACTTCTGCTGTACCGAACAGGCAGAGATAAGAGAGAGGCATGGCTAATCAGGACTGTCTCTCTCTCCAGCTGTCTGAGCTGGTAGCACGACACAGTCGGCCTGTCTCTGATTTTGTCCAGTTCACGTCCACACAGAGCGATTGACCCTTTTATGCAGCGCACCGCGTCCACCCAAGAGTCATCAGGGGACAATGGTGCATGAACGGAGCAGCGGGGTTACTTACCTCATGATTACCCCTCGTCTTTAAAGTGAAGAGATGCCTTGTAGTTGAACTTTGAAGTGCAGGCTAACTTCAAAAGCAGAAGGCGAAAGCTGAGAGATGGGGCTTGGCTGCTGAATGGCAGAATGCATCATCAGGCATGTAAAAAATTGCATATAACGGTGAGAAATAATAATGCGCTATGTGAGTAAATTAAACTTAATAAAGTAAAATAAAAAACTCAGCCTGAAGGTTAGCCTCTATGACAAACTTTTTGATGACGACTCATTTTTGAATGTACAAATATTACGATGTTTACACGAACAGAAGTAACAGGCTTATCCGCTCATGAAAAACCTGGAAAGTATGAGAAATTTAAAATAGACTGTTTTCCAGGCATGACGAGTACTGGAAATTTATAGATTAAAAAAAAAAAAAAAAAAAACATTCGAGAGTGTTCTGCTCTAAAATGTCTGATTTGGTAGATATTGCTTTTGCATAGAGTAAAAATTACTTGCAAGCCAGTATATGTTAAACATAAATAAATAAATTATTAATTAATTGCTCAGTATAATTTGTGTGTGTGTGTGTATATATAGTTCATAGAACTCGCTAGGGTCTGGGCTTACATTCGTCCAAAAAATGAGATGGAAATCTCTTAGTGGGCTTTTTAGTCCAGACGGACTCAGTCCAGAGATGGGGGACATTGGAACAAGCCCAGAGTCAGTCTTGGACTATAACCAGCTATGCAGCACCACAGGAAACAAGGCAGTGAGCCTGTCAAGTTAGTCTTTCTTTAAAGAGAGTGTGTGCACATAGATGGACGCATGTGTCACTGTTTTACTGTTGCCGCAAGTGGTGGGATATATATGCAAAGAGATGTGAGGGCAAATGAGTTGGATGTTGGAGCAGTAGCTTGAGGTCATAGACCAAGTGTTCAGTGTCCTATTTTAATCTGAACCCCTCACTTCTGCTCGCTGCTGCTGCCGGCGCCTGTAAATCCCACCCAAGCGATAGCAAATTTAAATCCACTTAATTTAGCACCTAATCCCCCCTCCTCCGACGAAATTTTAGAGATTGAGATTTAAGGATTAGCCGATAAATGGACAGGAAAATTGAGCTTGCACATGTTTTTCAAGCTCAAGTCATAGCACAACAATCAGTTTTTAAAATACTGTTGCTGCTGGAGTGCACTTAAATGATCAGACTTGTTATCCTGCCAGGGAACTGAAGTAATTTCTGGGACCTCGCTTTTGGGAAATTGTCTTTGCATTGTATTCCCTTTTATAACAGAACCTGTTTGGGATTTTGACATCCTGACCTGCTTTGCTACTTACTTTAGGTGATTGGCAATGTTTGATGAAAATCCTATCAGATGTTCTGACCAATGGCTGTGTATCTAGAATGTGGTTGTACAATTTGCACTTTGTCACTCATTTTGATTTTCTAGAAAAGGTTTAACCTTTACGTCAGTCCATCTGAACTTAATCCAAAGATTGAGTCATGTGACTTAATATATAAATGCTTTTATGTTAAGTCATATGAAAGACTTAATATAAAAGAGTATAATGTATACTCTTTTTTTCTGAAAGAGTCTACATTATACTCTTTCATAGCAGTTTTTCCTTGTAGTCCACTTAATACATTAGTTTATTATTGCCAAAGCAGTCTTAATCCTACATTCTACAAATACAGTGTCTAGCCATACTGAATCTACAGTATGAAACAGGTGTTATCTAGTGTAGTCAGACATTTGTAGGCTGTAGACTTTTTTGAGATTCAAAACCATAAAGTGCAGGTAATATAGTCCAAATGATTCCAAAACGAATGACTTCTAGTCCATCAAAAACTATTCATTGTGACCAGTGCAGTCCTATTCCTAAACAAGTGAATCTTATGAATTGGTTCTTTCTGACGAATCAAAACTATTCAGTGCAATCAGTGTATTCCAATTCTTGAACATATAACTCTGAGTCTGTTCTTTCAAGTGAATCAAAACCACAGTGCATACAATTTACAGTTATATTGCACATAAGACTTGAGAGACTTGAAGCTTTGTAGTTACTGAGTGGTTGTTCATATGCCATTGTGTAGCTAAAGTTTTGATAGTAGTAGCTATTTTATAAAAAATAATGAATGGTTTTCACATTTTTGTTTTAGTGTTGTTATCCAATATAGCCAATAGTTAAGGCCAATCATGGGATTTTCTTTACATTGTCTCTAAAAGGGGGGGGGGGGGGGCATCAATAAAATTAGCAAGTGTGTGTGTATTACTATTTGAATAAACCTATTTGGCAATGGGATTTCACAAAAAATAAATAAAAATAATGACTAACTGAAATTGTTAAATTCCATATGATTTTCATTTCTAAAAGTCTCTGATATATAAATGTGGTCAGTCATGTGTTAGTGTGGTCATGGTTTAAAATTACTTGGTTTTCAGCTTTGCTTCTATAAGTGGTCTGGGTGGATTTTATGTGTTATCTGTCCTTTAATATATCTTGATCATTCTGTTCCTCTGGGCCTGTTTTCTCATCTTAGTGGTACAAAGAGACATGTGTTTGGCATTGAGGCAGCTCTACACCTGTCCTGGCTGTTGCAGCAGCTTGTGGTGGGCCCTGGGCTGCTGGGGGTCTTCATGGGTCTCTGCAGGCCCCAGACATGTCTCTTGGCTCCTGGCCCTCTCATGATAGATTAGCCCTGGGGTAAAATAGAGCCAGACACAACCAGGTCTATGCCAACTGTGGGAGCCATGCCCATGTGATACCATCAGGGGCTGTTTGCATGAACAATTGGACCTTAATACAATACATTATTATTATATTTTGGTGGTATGATCTAATTTTGAAGACAGACTGTGTTTATAGAAAGATTTCATTAAGAGTTTGCACTCTGGTTGTTGGGCCCTTCTGTCCTTATGATTCTTTTGAGGATGTACATACCCTGTAAAGCTGGGTTATTTCAGGACAGGACACAGGGTGTCTGAAATGTTCAGCAGAATCCACCTACTGTCACATTCACCTCTCCTGCTCTTCACACCACAATCCAGCATAGCCAAGAGTAGAAAATACTTCAGTGCCATCACAGCCCATATGTAGTGTAAACCTATCATTTTGGTTTATAGAGACTTTAAACATGTTTCAAAAGAACATTATCCAGAACAACCCCGGGTTCTTGTGGGGTTTCAACATGCAGCCATTTATGGAGCTTTTCCACTGCGTGGTACGACTCAGTACGGTACGACAAGGCACGGCTCGGCTCGGTTTGCGTTTCCACTGCAGTTTAGTACCGCTTTAGAGTAGGTGGGATTATTCACATGTCGTTATAGTTGCGCCGCCTCTATTGCCGCGACTCCTGAAAAACGTTTTCATTCCGCGTTGCCCCATCAAGCTCTTGCTGGATCCGCTCCTCTGCCATCAACGAGAGGAACGTCTGTTACTCATTCAACAGACAACAAACAGCACTTTAAAAAAAGGTGCGCTTGTTCAAAACAGTTGCGTTCGATCCTTCGCTGCCTGTGCTGATGTAAATCTAGCGGTTCTGGTGTGTTTGTGTCGCAAGTTCAGTGACACAGATAGTGACGATTCTCTCCGGCCAATCCGTGATCAGCAGAGTTTACACGTCACGTTTTGGTAATGGTACGGTTCACTTGGAACCTCAACTGAGGTGGTACTAAAAAAAGTACCAGGTACTGTACCCTGTGGAAACCCCCCCAAAAGGGAACCGTACCGTGCCGTACCATGCAGTGAAAAAGCGCCATAAGTAAGCCAGTCGTTTCACCACTAGGGAATGATTCATACAATATAGTACACTTTGATTTTCCACATAGGTTAGGCTCTTGAAATTAAAGTGAATCGGAATTTATATCAGTGGTCCTTTTAAAATGAATCAGATTTTGTATTCTGAGTAAATAAGTCAAGATGTGCAGTTCTTTGTACTTTGTCTCCTACAACATTGTCACTTTATGGTACTATCGGCTTATGTTTTTGCAAGGACTAAATGAAGTTTAATTGCCTTAATCAAGGTTTGTTATTGTTAATTGGGAACTGTGATTTTAATCACTTGGTCTGCTGGTCACTGGAATTAATAGCTGTTGATGCAAATTGCCACTGTTGTCCACAAAGTTTCATAACAGTTAGTGTTTTTGTCTGTACTGTCAGTGTCTATGTTGAGTTGTTCATTATTGTATTTTATCCCTAAGTTTCTTTTGTATAGCATGTGCCATAATTTTTTTATAAATACTATATTTACTAAATGTGGGGTCTAAGATTAAAAAAAATATTTTTTTAAGTTTTATTATGCGTATTAAGTGGGCATTTATTTGTTTAAAAAAATACAGTAAAACCAGCAATGTTGTTAAATATTATTACAATTTAAAAAAACCAATTTTCTTGTTTTTTTTAAATATATGTAAATATAATTTATTTCTGTAATGGTAGAGCTGAATTTTCAGCAGCCATTGAAAATCTAGGTAACATTTATAATGGTTTATAAACAGTGGTAAAAGTGCTTTAAAGATTAAGTCTGAGATGCTAAATGAAAATGGTTATACATAGTTAGGAATTAACATGCTAATGAACTGCTTCCCATATGTTTTTGTTGTTGATGACAAAGGCTGCAATTCCAGTCAAACCCAAAGTTGAGTAAAGACATTAAAAGAATGAATCAATAAAAAAAAATCTTAATTTTAGAAATCTAATGAATTGAATAAAGAATGAATGAATGAATTATATATAAAATAAAAAATAAAACATGAAATAATGCAGCAAGTAAGGTAAATTACAGCATACTGCTTAGTGAGAGGCTGCACAGGTATAAAGATCTGCTTACAGCCTGGACTTGAATATGGCTACTGTTGACATCTTGTGGAATCTTATTTTTCCAGTCAGGCAGGGGGAGGATGGGAGGTCTTCATGCCTGATTACTAATAAAAATTTGCTGGGAGTATCAACTCGGGGGGCTGATGTTGCTGAAGTGACAGAGCCAAAACAGCTAATCTTCACAGTCACAGTTTCAAGCACTTAGTTTCTCAGTTGTCTGTGAAATAAGCTACTCCATTTCCCTGCACCCTGCTCTCTCTCTCTCTTCTCTCTCTCTCACACACACTCTTCTCTGCACTCTGCCCCCTAATACTGAATATTTTAATAACTTATTTAGGTGGGTGTGCCTTTAGAAAGGCAAGGCTATAATCTCTTATGTAGTCTATTTAAAAGAGTAGCCCCAAAATTAAATTTCTCTCGTTATTTATTTAAACCCATATGAATGACTTCCTTTTATCTGTGGATCTCAAAAGGCACATTTTTGAAGAATATACTGATCATTCTGTTCAGTATAATCATATTAATATGAGCATAATAATGTGATCTTCTAACAGCACGGTTTTGTTTTACCCCTCAGGATGTGGAGATCCAAACGAATGCGGCGCTGTACCTCCCTCAGATCAGTGAGCTGCTGAACAGGATTCCCCGACAGATGCTGCTGCTTCTGAAAACCAACGACCTGCTGAGAGGCATCGAGACTATCCTGCAGACTAGAGCCAGCTCCAGCTCCTTCATCAATATGTCCCGCTGCTGTACCCGTGCCATTGCCAGGTAAGACATCAGCGACAGCAAAGTGGTTGCATTTTGATATCTTTTTGTGGTCCATAAGTTTGTTTATTTATTTGGCAAGAGTTCTAAATGGATAAAAAGTGAAGAGGCAGTAAAGAGTAAAGACTATATTGGTACAAAAAAAGAGAAAAAAAATGTTTCAAATAAATGTTGTTCTTTTGAACTTGCTATTCATCAAAGCATCCTGAAAAACAATTATCATGGTTTCCAAAGAAATATTAAGCAGCACAACTGTTTGCAACATTTATAAAAATAAGAAATGTTTCTTGAGAACCACTCAGCATATTAGAATGATTTGAAGGATCATGTGACCATAAAGACTGGAGAATGGCTGCTTTTGTATCACAGGAATAAATTATATTATGAAATATTTTAAAATGAAAACAGTTATTTTAATTGTAATAATATTTCACAAATTGCTGTTTTTACGGCACATTCCCCCCCCCCAAATAAATGCCACCTCAGTGAGCATAAGATACTTTTTTTCAGAAACATTTAAAAATCTTACTGACCTCAAAATTTTGAACGGAATTGAATATATAATTTATTAAAATATTTATTTCTATTTAATAATGATTTAATACTGCTCTGGAGCTCAAGTTCCTGATGTCATCTCAGTGCTCAAAGACAGTGTCATCTCTCTCACACCAGTATCCCACAGACACTATCCCACGCGCCACAGGAACTCTCGTTCATTTAAGCGGACTCTGTGGGACCTCACTCAGACACACAGGCGCACGACTTACCAGCCCCTCAGTCCAGCCTTCCCCACCCTGAAATTAATGCCACTATATTGTACTTTCCACAGCAGTGATCATATTGATTTATTCTCACCATTCTAATGAAGAACACGATGATTGGAGGAGAAAATCGTACGGATTTGAAGGAGGACCCCTGACAGTTGTCAGTGCAGAGACGCTCACGTCTGCTCGTAAAGGATTTCACCGCGATACAGAAAGAAAGAAGCACCCAGACATGAAACTCAATGTCGTCTGCCTCAGCGCTTCTTTATTAAAACTAAATGGTAGCAAAGTGCAGAATGCAGAATCTAAAATCCATTACCAATTGCTGTGCTCACAGAAACAGCAGAAAGAGAAAGACAGACCTAGAGAAGTAACCGGAACATTACACACTGATTTAGTTTGATGTGAGCCGAAATGTTTGCAGAATCATCTATTATGGTGAGTTAGGTTGTTTTAGTACAAGCTGTAGATTGCTACAGCCTGTAGTATAAAAACCTAACTCACCGTAAGCGTTCATCCAAAAATAAAAATTCTGCCATCATTTACCCTCAGACCTGTAAGGCTTTCTTTTTTTTTTTTTTATCTGTGGATCACAAAAGTAGACATTTTTAAAGAATTGTTACGTAAGACTTGTCATACAACAAGAACACCAAAAAGTAAATAATGTCACATTTATGAAGGTGAGATTACTGGGATAATCATTCATGTATGTCATTGTAATACACAGCCTATATAGCTAATTAAGTGGTTAACTTAATTAAAGCATACAGTAGTTGTCAGCAGCTCCTTAAGTATGAACCATAAATGCAAGTTACACACTTCAGCATTTAAAGAGGTCTGAGTAATTAATCGGACTAATCACGAGTCCTACGTTTAGCGTTTTGAGTAACACTGTGTAATAACTTCCATGAATAATTTTAACGATTAGCCTATATAACAGATCTGTAGTGCATGTCCATTAAAATATAAATATAAATGAAGTTTAATGACATTTCTGATTGTATTAATATACTTTGATCTGTAGTGTTATTCAAGTTATTGTAAGTTCAAAATTTGTGCACACTTTCTGCCATTTTTCAAAGTAAATAACCACTCGTTTAAAAGCCTTTTTTAACCTATTTGTGATGTACTTAATCTATTGTCTTAAGAATTTTGGCATTGTGGTCACTTCCCTAGAAATAAATACTTTCCAATGTGAACAGGATTAAATCTCTGAGTTGCCATTTTATAATTACAGTAATTCCGGCTACAAGACTTATTTCTTGGTTTAGATAATTGGCAAGTTTTTTCAACCCCTCCATCAGACTCCATTTTTATTCTTTCTACCAACCACTGAGCCGACCACATAGAATTGTTGGATACAATAACGCAGCAAATATGCATTTATGTAGCTCTCAAAAATCTACCAGATTAAAAATGTTATGATATATTGCTTCCAAACGTGCCTTAATGTCTCTGCTTCCTGTGAAGGTAGTCGTTTTCAGGTTTCCGACATATGCAAGGTAATGAGAAACGAAGAGTGGAAGTGCATGCTGGGTTCACTCTTTCTGTCATTCTCTGTCCACTCACAGACAGACTGAAAGGCCTCTCGCTGAGATAGGTTAATAATTAATCTCCCGCTCAGCTGTGACAACATCCACTCTATCTCATTTTGATATATTAAATATGGATAATTCACAAGATCCACCAAGTAATTTATGAGGAAGTGGGAACCTAATGGTTAGAGAGTCGGACTCATAACTCAAAGGTTGCGGGTTCGAGTCTCATACCGGCAGGGATTGTAGGTGGGGGGAGTGAATGTACAGCGCTCTCTCCCACCTTCAATACCACGACTGAGGTGCACTTGAGCAAGGCACCAAACCCCCAACTGCTGCACGGGCGGCGAAGCAAAAATGGCTGCCCACTGTGTTCACGGTTTGTGTGTGTTCACGGAGTGTGTGTGTTCACTGCTGTGTGTGTGCACTTTGGATGACCATACTTGGCCACATGTCACATCACTCACTCACTTAATACTCTAAATATATACCTGCAGTATCCGAAATTAACTCTAGTGCCACGTGTAAAAATTCATTAAAAAAATTCATTTAAATGAATCACTTCATTACACCACTGTTCAAACTTTCTGGGTCAGTAAGATATGTTTTGAAAGAAATTAATACTTATATTCATCAAGGACACATTAAATTGATAAAAGTGTCAGTAAAGACATTTATAACGTTACAAATATTCTATTTCAAATAACAATGCAGTAAACCTTTGAACTTTGCATTCATCATAGAATCCTGAAAAATGTTCAAAAAATGAAAATAAATAAAATCAGCTTGGCCATCACCGGATAGTTATTGTTAAAAAGATGGTACAATAGAAACAGTTAAATTGTAATAATATTTCACAATATTACAGATCTTTATGCAAGCTTGTTTCCACTATGGAATACAAAAATAAGGTATTTGGCACTTTTTATCTCACATTTCTCACATATCTCACATTTTTTTTCTTGCTGTTACAACTTTATATCTCACAATTCTGACTTCTTCTCAGAAGTGTGAATTTATATCTCGCAATTGCAAGTTTCTGAGTTTAAATCTCAGAATTAAGAGGGGGAAAGTCTTACATTTTGAGAATTGTGAGATAAAAAAAAACTGCAATTACCTTTAAGTTTTTATCCCATGGTGAAAACAAGGTTTCATAGTTTTACTGTATTTTTTTTTATCAAATACATGCAGCCTATTGCAGCAAAAACATTGAAAAACCTTACAGACCCCATCCTTTGATTAGCTGTGCAATTTATTCATTTTTCTTTTTGTTGTTATTTTTGTGTACGTATATATTTTTATATGTATATTTTTTGAATAATGCAAAATCTACTTCTGTGATCGGTAAGAATAAATATGTAAGAAATATTTTTTCAGCTCAATTCTCCTACATTTGGCAGGTCTGGGGAAAACCTTTGGACTGTGCTGAGCTTGCAACAAGTTGCTGTTGACATTTTTGCAAGGTTTTTGTCAAAGTAGGACGGGTGACGATTCGTGACCATCAGTCCCTGCTTTCTGTTTTCAGCCTGTATTCTGTTCATGCTGTCGCTGTGCTCCTGTCAGATGGTAGAAATGATACCACAGTGTAACATATCCAGTCTGACACAGCAGCTATGGTCTGAGGAGTCAAACTTGTCCACCTCAAAAAGCTTTGTACAGTTTGAATACTCGGAAATTAGAGCAAATTTACCCATTACCTTCCTCTCGTTTCTCACTCCCCTAATCTTTCTTTTTCCCAAGGGAACGTGTAAGGAAATTAATTAGCGATTTCACTTACTGTTTGTCAGTTCAAAGCTGTTCGCTGTGACAATGTGAGACGCGTTCAGGAGAGCGGAGGAGTCATTGTTTCCCCCCCAAGGACATCCCACTTACTACAGCCTTGACACTGCTGTCTCTCGCTGTCTCTCTCTCACACTGTTAATATTACATGACCTAGTGTGGTTTGTCTAAAGCTCTCACTTATACCATGGAGCCAGAGCCAACACAATCTGAATCATTTACAGCCAACTTGTTTTAACCAGTGTAATATCACCTCTCCTCTACTGGATCTTCGTCTTACTTATCTTTCTCGGTGTCTCTGTGTCTCTCTCTTAGACACAAGAGGAGTAAAACCAAGTCTCGGACCAGGCGACTGCAGATCTCTCTGTCTGAGCGTTGGTCTCTCTGCCAGATAGGCCTGTATGAACTTATGGTGTGGCTCCGCAGCTCCACGCTGGCCAGATGGGTCTGTTACCTCCTCAACTTCCTGCCCTACACAAACTGAGAGCCTTGAACCAGGCCATTACTCCGCACTGAGCTCAACACACTGCCAAGTGCATTGTGGGTTGATCACGGACTGTTTTTAATGAAAGCTCAAAGTAAAAGTGTCTTTTTTTTTTGTTGTTGCTTGTTTAGTTTTAGTTTTTTAACTTAACTGACAGCCATAATCATGAGCGGTGACTGATCATGTGATTAATTAGTCATGTGATCTGTATGTGTGAGCAAATGCTCCATGCATGTTTGCTTTCTTCTAAAGTATCCAAATGATATTTTTTACAGTACTGTAAGTTAGTTTGCATCGTGCAGTACCTCAGACTTGTGAAATCACTTCTGGAATCAGCATTGAGCTGCAATGTGCACATCACGTCTACAGAATTTCATGGAAATTCTTCATTTTACATTCCTTCAGATTTCAGAACATCTCAAACATTTTAATATAACAGTTACAGAATAACATTAAAACAATTATAATTTATTTTGGGACTTTTATTAGATTTCCTTGAAACTGGTTTATAAGTCATGCTGGATCAATAAATGGGAGCATTTTTATTTTCCGTGTTTGTTTGCAGGTTTTCTTTTTTATCTTGTGTTTTATTGTGTCAGTTTTCAGTCACATTAATTAACCAGTGAACCAAAACGCATATTTTTCACGTGGAACATAACCGATGAAAGTTTGAATAATTTTATTGCTGCTTAATTCTGTACAAATAAGCGTATGGTGGTGACTAGGGCCTGTCAAGCTTTAAAAGGAAAAAAATAATAATTTACGACTTGTTTGCTATATTCTAGTCAGTGTTATTTCAGTATCATTGATACACTATTATAGTTTTAATATTTTGAATTATTAGATTTTATATTTTCTGTTTTCATTTTAGTTCGTATTTTGTTGTGTTTTTGTCATTTTTAAGGTTTGTTATGTTTTAGTTGTTAGTTTTAGTTGATTTAGTTTTAGTTATTTTAATACTTAAACTAAAACTAAATGAAAATGAGAAATCAGTTCATGCTTTTATTTCAAGGGATATTTTTTTATGGTTTTAGGTTTAGTGAAGGATAATATCCCTGTCTAGATCATCATGAAGTTTAAATATGCGGAAAAGTAAATTAAATGTATATTGGAGCTTGGACAGTCTTCCAAAAAAAAAAAAAATCTACAAAGGAAAGAAAGAGTTTTTGAATGTGACATGGATTGGTAAATGTTCATTTTTTTTGGATGAACTACTGCTTTAATGGTTTCTTTCTTTTTCTTTCTTTTTCTTGAATAACTTTTGACCTACATTACATTTGACAGGTATATATGTAGTATTCTCTGACTGCATTGCATCCAGTACAATCAGGAGCTCATAACTTCATAAATGTTGTAAGCTAGACCTATATCAGATGTTAAAGAGTACATCACAGCCAGTCTTTTTTTTATCCAGAAGGCAAGTTTTGGATCAATTACACCCTGTTCTTCCTTCCCAGGTTAGCTTTTTCAGGTAAGACCCCAGGTTGAGGGGCCACAGGAGCAGAGCATCACAGAAAAGCCCTCACTTTCCCCAGCCTGAAGGCAACCGCCAGCAGTCAGGAAGTCCAAACCCTGCCATACTAATGCCCTCAGGCTAGAGAGCAGATTTTAGCTGCCAAGCATTGGATGATGGACGCAGTTATCTGCTCAACAAGTCTCTTCCACATCACTCTCTGCTCAGCTGCACAGCTGAAACCAAATTGCTGAATCCCAGCTTTACCATCCACAATAATGTGTCATTTACTGTGTCCACAGTTAATCCTGTCAGGCATGAATGGCAGCTATAGTGTGTTTCCAGGAAACGTGCGAACTTGTAATTAATCATTTCTGTGGATGGGATGCACTCAAATTGCGTAAGTGCACTATTACATTTTTCTGTCCCCTTGATATTAGCTCTTTACAATTTCTGTTGTGTTATCCTTTTTTCTCACGTGTTATTGTTGTTTGTCATGTCAGGAAAATTGCCTTGGTTAGCAATAGTTGAGCTGAGCCCAAAAGATGGAGGTAACTCTTTAAAATAAAAAACCTAGGGAAATTTGATTGATTGATCTATCTATGTGTTGTTCTTGACTGAATCAATTCAGTGTAGTTTTATTATATTAGAATGATTTCTGAAGGATCATGTGACACTGAAGACTGAAGTAATGGCTGTTAAAAATTAAGCTTTACCATCATGTTTTTTTTACATTTTGAAATTTTACATTTTAGAATATATTAAAATAGAAAACATTTATTTTTAATTGTAATAATATTTCAAAATATTAGTTTTTACTGTTTTTAATAAGATAATACAATTCTTTATTATGCCTTTGTGCTTTTATTACAATATTATTTTCTCCTTTCAGAGCTCTAGATGAGACAAATGATCTTCTCTAGCTGTGGTATTTGTCTATTTTTTATTATTATATTTGTTATTGTTTTGTCTGATAAAAAATATATTTTAAAATTTGTCAATATTACCTGTGCATATCTTTTTATTCCTGTAATTACACTCTTAAAAATGCTGGGTTAAATACAACCCATTGCTGGGTAAAATATGGACAAACCCAACAATTGGGTTGTTTTCAACCAACGGTTGAACTCAACCTTTCGGTATAACCCCACCGCTGGGTCAGAACAACCCAATAGCTGGGTTTGTCCATGTTTTACCCAGTGCTGGGTTGTATTTAACCCATCATTTTTTAGAATGAGTGTATCTCATTGTAACTGGGTGGTATGAGGTGAACATATTCACAACATATTAAATTACACATTAAGTATAGCACATAACTTGGTTCATATGTCCTTAGTGTGTATATATGAACATTATATATATATATATAGATATTATATTATATATATAATATATATATATATAATACTATACATAAATTGAATATTGTGGTTGTGTGTGTTTGTGTGTGTGTGGTGTGTGGTCCTGCGTGTGTATTTCTCATGTAACATTTTCAAGTTTATCATTTTAATAAGTGCTTTTAATGAAATGAAACCATTCCTGAGAAATTATGCTGCTATCATATTCATATTTCTAACAAAAGGCACTTCAATGATTTACTGTTGTCTCAATCCCTCCTCCTCTGTTTTGTCTTTCCTTCTCCTGAAGAGTCATAAATGGAAAATCTCACTCCATCTCTCTCTGCTGAGTCAGAAAAGGACAGTAGCTGATTTTTCCTTATCACTTTCTTTCCATCTCTTAATTAGACTCGACCTCTGTAGGCAAACCCAGAGCCAACGTTAAGCCTGTGTCTGCCCAGAATAAAAAATCCATCCATCTTGATCAAAAAGCTGCCAAATGCAATCACCACGGTAATAGGTCTGAAGCCTACAGTGGGTACAAAAAGGTGACCAGAAAAGTAGAAGTTCAGCTACAGGTGTGTTCTTTGGTTTATTTTCAGTAAGGTTTGCAAACATATGCTGTAACTGTGCAAGGAAAACACTGGTATTCTAACTACACTCTTATTCTTTTATCATTAGTCATATTTGACTCAGTTTTCCTCATTGTGACCTTTGCTCTATAAAAATTAAAAATAAACTCTTAAGCAGCGTACAGCTCTATAAATCGTATAAATAAATAAATCTTATTTTACCGAAGAGAATATTTCCTTGAATTGCATAACATTGTGTGAGAACCACGGTATTTAAGAGTATCTACCTTCAATAAACTTAGAACAATCACTATAAATGTTCTGTTAATATGACTATTAATGTATAATTCCAAATGTTGATGCTTCTTGATTTCTAACCCATCACAATGCAACAAATTTGAATATGTACATATTTAAATTGCACAATTACAAAGTTAGAAACTTTTCAGTGAATATCAACGTTAAGTTTAGTCAGTTCCTCATGCAAAGCTATCTTACAGCTTCAAAAAGCACCTAAATCATATATTTGCTGTGCTTTTTGTCATTGGGGCTGAAATCACTTACAGCAGCTTCATTGTCAAAAAAAATATATAATCTTGTGCAAATCAACAATAATCTGTATACCAATATAATATGCATATCTGTTTATATCAATACATTTCTTTAAAAAAACAAATAGGGTGGATTGATATATGTCATTTGTCCAGTTATTATATTATTAGTGGTGTTGTTGCTGCGGTTTAGTTAGGAGAAGAAATAAGGAATAGGAAGTAAATTAAATGTCACAATCAATTGCCCCACATAGTAGAATGTAATTTCTTTAATTCACTATGGATGAATGAAGGGGGGAGTACACCACTTTCACCACTCTACTATACCTCATGTTGCTATTCAGTTTTATGTAGTGTTGTAATAATATTTGTATGTCTGTTTCATGGTGCACTGTATTTGTGACCGTAATTACAAATCTTTTATTATATGAATATTTTGACCTTGACCTTACTTTCACATAAGGCAGAATATATACTGCTACTAAATGTTTGTATCACTGCTGTCTCTGCTGTTAACTTGCTCAAAGCCTGTTATGTCTTGGATCAGGCCCAACCAGAGGTTGAACATCCATAACTGTTCTCCAATGGTAATTGGCACTCTTTGCTTTATCATTTCACATTTACCATAAAACACATTTATGATTGGATTAAAGGAATAGTTCACCCAGAAGGAGAGTCCAAACAACTGATAAAAACATCACAATAATCCACAAGTAACTGACTAAATGTATCAATATTATAATTTTAAATATATATATATATATATTAAATATATATATATATATATATATATAATATATATATATATATATAATATTATATAACTTTAATATTTTTAAGTTTTTTTGCTAAAATATGAGCCATTAATCCATAATAACACCTGTTGTCTTCTCACATTAAAATCCATTAAAGATTTTGGACTTTACTTCACAACACGCTAATTGAGGGACTGGAGTCGTGTGGATTAATTGTGGATTATTGTGATGTTTTTTATCAGCTGTTTAGACTCTCATTCTGACGACATCCATTCACTGCAGAGGATCCATTGGTGAGCAAATTTCTCCAAATCTGTTGTGATGAACAAGCCGCTCCCATCTTGGATGGCTTGAGGGTGAGTAAATTGTCAGCAAATTTTCATTTTGGGGTGAACTGTTCCTTTAAATCAGTGAGAAGCATGAGAAAGCATTCATGTATACTTTGTAACATTTTATTGTTTTTATTTTCAAATAATCCTCATAATTTGGTAATGGACATTCTGTGTTTCAGAGAGGGTGGTGTTTACATGTGAAAATCACTTTTAAACCATCTGCATCACAAGAAAAGGAAACCACACTAGCATGGTCGTTTCCTGACGTTTTTAGGTTGGGTTGAGATGCAGTGGATTAAGCGTGGCTATAGATTTAAGAGCAACGGCAGCCATGAAAGACATTTTAATCTGCTAATGGAAAATCACATTATGTTTTTTCCCTCCAATTTGGCTCTTCTGTTCTGGATTGCAGTGCAGGCTTGGATGGAGCCACTTTTCTTCTGGCTGTCCGCATGGTAAAACCCAGCATTTGAGATGGAGATTACTGCTCTCCCAAAGAATAACTTCCCCCTAGGATTATCTTCATTTGCTCTTATGCAGCCGCGACTTTTCTCATCGCAACCTGTTATTACATCAGGTGAGGTTGGTGTGTGTTACCCGAGGGGATCCAGAGTCCCTCTGAATATTTCAGATGTCTGATATCTTTGTATGGAGTTCCCAAGGAAACTCTGGGAGCAAGATATTCATGTAATCCTGCCAATCACAATACTCCAGGTAAAGAAAACACTGCTTAACTCACTTATCTGACTTTTTTTTTCTTCTTTTTTTTCCAGCATCACTATTCCAATCCGTCTCCATATGTTTTCACAGTGTATGTTGTTTATATATATAGATCTAGAATTTAAACTATATGTATCTATCTAAATTAATACTCTATAATTCCAAATTATGAATTATTCATTATTTAGAATAAATAATATTTTATGTATAAACATAAATATTAAAATATAAATACATAAATAATTAATCCTATCTATATATAGATAATTAGATGGCATAGCTAGTTTATTTATTTAGTTTATATTATTTATGTCTTACAGCCAATCAAATATTGAAACCCACCCTGTATGTATTATTGTTTTATTGAGGTTTGAACCTACAACCTTTGGTTACCAGACCTTGAGCCCCATGAGTACAGACAAACCTTTTTTCACATGATAAGAGGAAGAGTTACAACAGCTCAGGCATTCAGGCTCACCCAGTGTCCTGGGAGATTCGTTCAGGAAGACAGAAAATACTGTAGATGAAGAGAAGGGATAAAAAAGACCAAAGAGAGCAGAAACAAGTGTGCATGACCAAAGAACAATAAATCCAGTGGGCATGTATGCTGCTCCTCTGCGTTCTCAGGCTGCAGTGGGAAATTAGTTCATTTAATACTGTGAAATTCCATTAGAAGAGAACATGACAATTTTGAACAGCAAGCACATGGTTTGCAGGCCCTCTTAGACACTCATAATTCCCATAAGTCCAACTCTGATGAAACGGCCAAAACATATTTATTCAGCGCTTTAATCTCTGTGATCACAAAAATGGCTTTACCGTTGCTTTGGAAACAGACCAATAAGGTGAATGACCTTATTGCGTGTGTGTGTTCACCTCCTGTTTAAATGCGTAAAGTTCAAACCAATTTTTGGGGATCAAAACATGGTTGGCATTTGAAGCTAATAAGTCCATTACGATGCCATTTGAAACGCACTTTAAATTAAAGCTCTAACACCTTTCTGACACCGGTGAATAAAAATGGAACAGTGTGTACAAAATCAGTCTGGTTCTTAGTTTAACTACTTAGGTATTAAGACACAGGGTTATAGACCTTCCAGACACAAAAAAAAAATATTCAATTTGCTTACACACGGGCGCTACAACTTTACCAAACTTAATAAGAGGTGTTCGGTCTCGAGATGCTAGATATTACGACATTCAAGCTAAACATTTTATGCAACTTGTTTTCTGGTCAGTAGCAAAGGCATCCTTCTGCATTGCTAATATTAGGACGGATTGAATCGATATCCTTAACGAACTTGCATACTGTCTTGGTGCCCAAAAAGGTGAATGGCAATCTAATACAGTACTAATGGACAAGGTGACAATATCGCACATTCCATTATTCATATAATGACTAAATGCACAAGATAGTCTAGATAATAGCGCGAGCATCTCTGACATGGACAAGCTTATAGCAGTGTCTGGTCACGGTCAGGGCCTCTGCGGTCGTTCTGCATTATCGTACCAGATATAATTAAGAAAGCTTGCTTATGCAAAGCCCTGTAAGCATGGAAGCGCACAGCATGTTAACTAGATGACATTCACTGTGTCTGTGGACATTTGCTCTGTGAGATTTGTCCAGCGATCCGGACAAACTTGTCCGTTAGTCTTGAAAGGCAAGGTCCAACCACTCTTATTAACTGCCACTCTCCCGCAAGGACAATACGAATCTTGACTGCCGTCAGGCAAAGCACAATACTGTCGATTCAAGATAACAGGGCTTGAAGATTGTGCACTGCTTCAAAAACATGCATAATTTGTGTTTATGTAAGAGAGCTATGCTTCTGCTGAGGGAACAGACATCAACTTGATCTTCCACTGGTTCGCCAGCCACTTGCAAAGACTCTAGTGAGTGAATTCAGCTTACCAGAGTACGCTCTTTTGCAAGACTAGAGAGAGCTCTCGAGAATTTGTAGCTGTCCTAGATCCAGGTTGTTTCGGCTCAACCACTAATCATCTATTGTGCATGTTAGCTCGATAATATCACAATACATCAGCACCGCGCCGGGAAGCGCGGGACAGGCCTCCCGTGCTCCCATGACAATAATCAGATATCACTGGTTTTATGACGCCCGCCGGAGGGGGAGTACAGAATCCCACTCATTCACTCCCTCGTGAAGGAAACGCCAAGTAGCAATGGACTGGCGTGTAGCTAAGTATAATGTCATAGGGGGGGTGAGAAAACCAAATACGCGAAAAAAAAAAAA
Source organism: Sinocyclocheilus anophthalmus (assembly GCA_018155175.1). Taxonomy (NCBI): domain Eukaryota; kingdom Metazoa; phylum Chordata; class Actinopteri; order Cypriniformes; family Cyprinidae; genus Sinocyclocheilus; species Sinocyclocheilus anophthalmus. Next base: position 116,662 of record JADLZN010010181.1, on the reverse strand, counting down.
AAAAGGGAGCAAGAGAAGAGGAGACCGGCAAAGAAAGAGAGCAAGAGCCAGTTTTAGGGCGACACATTTGGAATGCAGATGGAGCGTCTTTGGTGTAACAAGATGAGAAAACCGTGTGCGGGTGTGTCGAGTGCGCAGGCACAGTGTGCTGCAGCCAGGGTGGGCAGAGGAGGGCCAGGGGTCGTGGGGTGTGCCGGTGAAGGAGGACGTCGGGGTCGTGTGATTGCGGTGGGAGGGAACCCAGCCGGCAGCCCGGGGCACGTGGAGAAACGCGAACAGGGCGATAGGCGAGGAATTCGTAGGCGAGGAGCTATTGAGAGTGGAGGGTACAGGGTACACCGGCGCGCAGAGGCAGACTTACGTCTCTACTGAGACGCATTCAATAAACTTTCTAGCACACGGGGCTGTCATAGCCAGGGAAACAAATTAGCATGCATTCTCAGAACAATGGGCCCTAAAAACGGCATCCAGTATCAGAAGCCCCCATCGCGCGTCGGTTATCCGGACGGTGCTGAACATTGGATAAGCGTCTATCTTGAGGGCGGTGTGAGACTTCACGCGGACGCGCTTAAAGGCCCGCTCCAGGGACCTGCGCCCCATTCAACGTGGTTCATCGAGCGGTATGGACTAAGATGAAGATGTTAGAAAACGCTCGGATCACCACTGCCTTGTGCAAGGCTCAAAAATGTTCGTATCTGACCTGATGAGATGCGCGTGAATGCGCAGGTAGGGGGATCGGAATGATCACGGGGGTACTGCGAAGAGCGTCAAGGACAGAACTGTGTTGTCTTTTTCATCAACGCAACGTCAGCAAGGAGGGTCTGGGGGCCGGTTAAGCTGGTGCATCAAATCTGCGATTACTACGGGGTGACATGAGCTCGCAAAGGTATGGCAGAACTTAGTCTTTTAATTGATGCCTAAGTATCAGTTACACCTTTTATCAAAGGTGGTGTTTTGAAGCTAAGACTCGTGACGTATCCTCAGTATTCGATCGGTAATCTGGCAAAGTGGTTTCATAAAAGATTCAGTGGGGCGCTATAAGTGCCTCTTTCTTTACTGTGTATTTAAACAGAAACTGAGTTACCCTTTCCTATACCAACTGTATGTTGTGTTTATGTGTATGTGTATGTTCTGACCATTTGGGATGTGGTGTATTTAGTAATTTGTGAGAACCGTTTAGGGTGTTTATTTAGTCTGTTGGAGCTACTTGTAAAAAAAACAATCAAGTGTTGTATTGGGTATATAGCTAAAAGAACCTTACATTGAGGATACAACAGTTGAACGTGTTGCATAAGTTGAATTTTCGTCATAGACCGGTTACCACTAATCAATGCAGATTAAAAAACGGCTTACAACTTTGTAGAATTGTACATTAGAAAGTTCGTTCCCTTACAACCAGAAATTAACGTTCTTACGAAGTGACCGAGACAGTAAAAGTACCCGCGTGGAAAGAAAGTGTTCACTAAATATCTACAGCGGATGACTAAAAAATATGAATAAGGTAGTTACGGGTTTATAAGCGTTCAGGATTAGTAGGATAAGGGTAATTCTTCATATTTGCCTGTTAAGTGAGCTGATCGCTACACAGAGATAAGCTGTTATAAAAATAGAGAAGTCGCTTGGTTTGAGTTTTCCTGGACTTAAGTGTTAATAATAAACCCGTGGATTTGGGGGAACCGAGTGGATTATAACGGAATACTCAACACAGGTGTAATTTGAATGGGTGACTATGCGGCCAAAAATTAATGTAGATGAAATCAAAAACATTATAATCGAGCTCTGATCGCAGTTTGAAATAAGGCGGATAATCTTGGTTCGACAGGAATTGTGTGGAAAAGATAACAAGGGGTTATTAAAGGGCAACGGGGGGGGGTGGGGGGGTGAGGGGGAAGGGGGAGAAAGTGGGTGAAAGTGGGAGGGTGGGACAATAAAAATGCTTGGGGCGAGTTAACTCAAAGAACAACAAAATAATAATATGGGGGTTTATAGATGTGACAAAGACTATTTACTGCAGCGCAACGTGTTAATCCACAGGGAAGAGTGTAGTTTTCAGAGTCACACCAGTATCTCTGTGGTACAGTTGGAGCTGGACAATGTTTCACACCTTTCTAAAAGCTCTCACTTCACACCTTGATGCTGGCAGCATGCCTCCTTCAGCCTACATTTAGTGTGTGTTTGCAAAACAGTCTCTTGGGAATCCTTGCCATCGTAAAACACAGAGTGAGTGGCTCTCTATTGGACTATTACTGAATGAAGAAACAAACTACTGAATCTGATTCGCTTAGTCCAGTGGGAGATACTAAATGTGTTTTTGGACAGAAAGGAAGATGGAAAAAGAAATAAACTTTAAAACACACATCGGAATATTCAAAATTCTCAACGATCGTATATTATAAACAAATGCTTTAGAGGATTCAAAGAAGTTTTATTTATTTTTTATTTTTTTGCTATACATAAACATTTGAGTGTTTACTCAAAGGACTGTTTTAAAAGTATTTATCATCTATACTTGTTTAAATGTTATGAGAATTTAAAGGACTCTTTTAAACACCTATAGAGCGCTTTTAAAGATAAATGCTATGCAAAAACCAGTAATATTGTGAAAAGTTATTACAATTTAAAATAACAGTTTAAAATTTCACTATATTTTAGAATGTAATTTATTCCAGTGATGATAAAGCTGAATTTTCAGCATCATTACTCCAGTCTTCAGTGTCACATGATCCTTCAGCAATCCTTCTAATATGCTAATGTTGTGCTCAAGAAACATTTCTTGTTGTTATCAATGTTGAAAACAGTTGTGCTGCTTAATAATTTTGTGGAAACCAGGATTTACTTTAAAGTATAAAAAGTTCAAAAGAATAGCATTTATTTGAATTGGAAGTCTTTTGTGACATTCAAATGTATTTACTGTAACTTTTGATCAATTTAATGCATTGTTGCTGATTAAAAGTTTTAAAGAATTGTTTATCCATACACATTTGAGCATTTTGAGTATTCAAAAGACTGTTTGAAAAGTATTTGTTTGCTTATCTGTACCCATTTGTCTGTATTGAGTATTCAAAGGACTGTTTTAGAATTATGTTTAGTCTTCAAATTAAAGTATTTAAAAAATATTTATTTGTTTATCTGTATACTTTTAGGTGTTTTGAGAACAAAAGGCTGTTTTTAAACAATAAAATGGCTATTGATAAACATACTTTTAAAAAAGTATTTGAGTCCCATAAATACTCATGTGTATGGCCTCCTCTAATATCTTGAACATTGTTTTCCATTATTTCATTATTTCAGAGTGAATGATCCATTGTGCAGTGATCCTTTATAAAGGAGGCAGTAGGGAGAGTATGCGCAATCAGTTTATGTAGACAAAACCGAGCAGCGATGAGCGATGGAGGAAGATGAGAAGAGTCTTACTATGCTTTATTGCTCCAGAGTGTCGAGTGAGATGGCAAAGACAATGAACACAGTATTATTTATTTTGAAACTCAGAGAAGAGGTGCGTGTCTGCGCCTCTCTCCAGCAGTTGGACATCGATTAACTCGCATCCCTATTTTTACCAGAAGCCCATTATGAGCTTGATTCAATCACGCATCGAACCTGACATTTCATTTAACTCGTCCTACAGTCCCATCATGCACTGTTGAAATAATGTTTCTTTTATTAGTGTTGCGATAGATTTGCTTGTCTATTTTGTTTCCACTCGCAGCCCGTTTGTTTCTGAATGGGAGTATGTGGAGGTACTGACCCAGAGAGGACCAGGGGTAGAATTTCAGACGTTGGTCAGGTTCAGATGTACTTTTCATCAAGTTACAAACTGCTCAAGGGGAGCTCTTCAGCTCACAAGACCTTCATTGTCCTGCTTAAACAGAGCTGTCAGTTTCACTGTTCATTTAGATCTCACTGGTTGTGTACAAACATTAGACATACAGTGGGGCAAAAAAGTATTTAGTCAGCCACCAATTGTGCAAGTTCTCCCACTTAAAAAGATGAGAGAGGCCTGTAATTTTCATCATAGGTATACCTCAACTATGAGAGACAAAATGAGAAAAAAAAATCCAGAAAATCACATTGTAGGATTTTTAAAGAATTAATTGGTAAATTCCTCTGTAAAATAAGTATTTGGTCACCTACAAACAAGCAAGATTTCTGGCCCTCACAGACCTGTAACTTCTTCTTTAAGAGGCTCCTCTGTCCTCTACTCGTTACCTGTATTAATGGCATCTGTTTGAACTCGTTATCAGTATAAAAGTCACCTGTCCACAACCTCAAACAGTCACACTCCAAACTCCACCATGGCCAAGACCAAAGAGCTGTCAAAGGACGCCAGAAACAAAATTGTAGACCTGCACCAGGCTGGGAAGACTGAATCTGCAATAGGTAAGCAGCTTGGTGTGAAGAAATCAACTGTGGGAGCAATTATTAGAAAATGGAAGACATACAAGACCACTGATAATCTCCCTCGATCTGGGGCTCCACGCAAGATCTCACCCCGTGGGGAGATCAAAATGATCACAAGAACTGTGAGCAAAAATCCCAGAACCACACGGGGGGACTAGTGAATGACCTGCAGAGAGCTGGGACCAAAGTAACAAACGCTACCATCAGTAACACACTGCGCCGCAGGGACTCAAATCCTGCAGTGCCAGACGTGTCCCCCGCTTAAGCCAGTACATGTCCAGGCCAGTCTGAAGTTTGCTAGAGAGCATTTGGGTGATCCAGAAGAGGATTGGGAGAATGAAACCAAAATATAACTTTTTGGTAAAAAAAAATCAACTTGTCGTGTTTGGAGGAGAAAAAATGCTGAGTTGCATCCAAAGAACACAATACCTACTGTGAAGCATGGGGGTGGAAACATCATGCTTTGGGGCTGATTTTCTGCAAAGGGACCAGGACGACTGATCCGTGTAAACGAAGAATGAATGGGGCCATGTATCGTGAGATTTAGAGTGAAAACCTCCTTCCATCAGCAAAGGCATTGAAGATGAAACGTGGCTGGGTCTTTCAGCATGACAATGATCCCAAACATACCGTCCGGGCAACGAAGGAGTGGCTTCGTAGAAGCATTTCAAGGTCCTGGAGTGGCCTAGCCAGTCTCCAGATCTCAACCCCATAGAAATCTTTGGAGGGAGTTGAAAATCCGTGTTGCCCAGCGACAGCCCCAAAACATTACTGCTCTAGAGGAGATCTGCATGGAGGAATGGGCCAAAATACCAGCAACAGTGTGTGAAGACCTTGTGAAGACTTACAGAAAAATGTTTGACCTCTGTCATTGCCAACAAAAAGTATATAACAAAGTATTGAGATGAAAAATACTTATTTTCCACCATAATTTGAAAATAAATTATTTAAAAATCCTACAATGTGATTTCTGGATTTTTTTTCCTCATTTTGTCTCTCATAGTTGAGGTATACCTATGATGAAAATTACAGGCCTCTCTCATCTTTTTAAGTGGGAGAACTTGCACAATTGGTGGCTGACTAAATACTTTTTTTCCCCACTGTAAACTGTATATTTGACGAAAGAGCCATTAATAGGGTGTATGGCTTTGCTTTCTTGGAGGAAATTTAGAACTGGATTATGAATTAGTCTGTTTCATAAAACAATAATACATTTAAAATATATTAACTTCATACAGTGATGTTTTTTTTTTTCATGTGGCAACCTGATAACTAGCCCAGCTAACAGGGAATGTTCTCTCAAAGTCATAAATAAACATTCTTCCCGTAACGTCAAGGTAACACTTTACAGGGAGGTTTCATTTGTTAACTATTTCAGTTAACATAAACTAACAATGAACAATACTTATACAGCATTTATTAGTTAATGTTAATTTACAAAAAGTAACATTTACGGTAAAATACCGGCAGCTGTGGTTAACAGAACTTTACCGTAAAAAAATATGGTATCAACATAGGTATTACATACTTAACTTAAATTCACAGTAAAAGAAAAAAAAATTAATTAACTGATGTAATGTTAATATACCGACCTATTTAAGTACTAATATCTGTTTTGTACCATTGAAATACACTGACAACCACCAAAAACAGGTGGTGATGAGAAAGTCACATGATGAATCAAAGCTCATCATAAACAGCTCTTCCACACGCTGAGGAGAGAAATACTTCAATATAGAAGGTGCACAGTTCCATCTACAAATACTAACACCATAGTAATATATTAATGCAATAAGGTAAAAACATAACAGTATTTTACTGTAAAATTACATTAAATGTAATTACAGTTATTCACCATGTATAGTAAGGGAACTTGCTGTTAACCAATTACCAGGTTTTTACTGTAGCATTTTTACAGTCTACCATTTTTACCATGTTGTGGCAGTTCGAGGAGAAAAAATAATTTACATTTAGTAATTTAGCAGACGCTTTTATCCGAAGAGACTTACAAATGAGGACAATAAAGCATTTCAAACAAACAAAAAAAAGCAACAATATAAAAGTGCCGGCAAATGACAGTCTCGGTTAGCCTATACACCTAGCAGGTGTGAATTATATATATATTATAGATAGATATATATATATATTATATATTGATATATATATATATTATACACCCAACACAAATAAAAACAAGTAATAGAATCGAAAAAATAGAAGCTAGTGTTTGTTTGGTTTTGAAATTATGTTGTGGAAACTAATATTAACATAATATTATACTAACTAATTATAATAATATTATATTTATATCCTAATAAATTCGATTTTATTGTATTATAGTGCAATTATGCGACTTCAGTTGCACTAAAGAAAAAATGTCACCCTTGCTATGACTCAAAGTAACATGAACCTACAAAAAAACATAAAAAATCAGCACATGTAAGCTAATCAGCGCTAACACTGCTGATTAAATAGGTTTCTGTTTAAAAGCAGGTGACTCATCATTGACGTTAAAAGGAAGTATAGAAACTGAATATCATTTTGAACTTCTAGAACTTTCCATTGACGTTATAACAGCTTCCATTTACTCACATGACAACTTTCACCCTGCCACCCCCATAAGACATTGTGGTTAGGCCCTGTAACATTCAGTGTGAGCACATTCATTTTGTCATTTTTATTGTTGCGATGTATTGAAAAGTGACACCATATCATTCGCAGCCATATCTCCACTTCCGGACAACAGCTAGCCACCCCGCAAGAGCGGAGTCTTGGAGGCGGTCCCTTTCACACACGCATGTATATTGATGGGATACGGTGTTCCCTCGACTGCAGCAGAGGCAGGCAAAGTTAGCCCTATTCTCGAGCTCAGCAGCGGTCCGCACCACACCGGCCAAGATACAGTGACACATTATACCTCTGCTATATCCCTGTGTATAGCTGCTCCTCTGTTGCCAGAAGGACTGTTAAATCAATATAGAACTATATTTAATATTACACATGCCAATCTGAATTTAAAATATCAGATTGTGAATTCATTAGAAAAGTACAAAATAGATCCAGTATTATTGTCTTGAGCCCATAATTAATCTTTTTGATATGTATATTTGGATTTAAACAGGCAATATCTTTCTTTCTTGGCAGTAAAAGTCTTTGTTGGTGGACTGACAGGTGGAGATGTGTGTATATATGTGTATGTGTGCGTGACCGACCTCTTCTGCCATCATCAGTTTACATGCGAGATAAGGAGTCTCTGGGGAAAGCTAGCCTGATCTGACAGCTAAAATACCACATAGACCACTATCCCCAATGGGATCCAGGCTTTGTCATATTCTGGTTAGCCACTAAACTTACAAATCAAGTGTAAATGGATCCTTTTGAATAGATTTTGTTGTATGAACAGTCACTTAAACATAGTTTCTTTGCTATAACAGCCATATGTAGTGTTTGAGTATATGGATTTGTGAATGGTAATGTGGGTGAAAGAACACTGAGGAAAACCCCCATGACCATCACCACCACTGATCAAATAACATTTACAAATGAACAATACCGTCTTTTGTTAGTTCTGCAGCTGCTGAACTTGAGACAATAAAAAGTGCTATTTACTCAACCTCTGTATGTCATTTCCTGGCTGTTAATGTGCTTCCATTATCTCGCTTTGCTAAAATTTACATAAGCTAGAAGCACATTTTTTAAGAATGCTTTGTCATACGGTTATATACTGAGATAAGGCTGACTAAATCCTGATTTTAGTCGGCACGTAAAACCTGATTTGTAAAACCTTTTTTTTTTTTTCTTATTTCGCAAGATTTACCGTTTTCTTCAATTAATACTTCAGTGCTGTTTTGAATGTATTCCTTGTGTGTATTTTTGTATCGTGGAGTATTTTCATGCTAAACACTTATGTGATTTTAACATGATTGTGCACTTATCTGGCGGTGGGCTCGAGCTGCTCTCCACTATAAGTCAACATCGTGACGCAGTGGACGGGAAAATGTCCCAACCTGCTTTTGTGTGGGCTGCTCTCTCTGCGTATCCACTCAGCATCATTTATTTTGTAACGGAGGTCATGCGTATGGGATGTGCTTTTAAAGCTCTTACAATGGAGTTAAGTTTACCAGGCCAAATGTCATGGTAACATCATGTTCAATGGTGCATTGCATGCTACTCTTAAAAATCATGGGATAAAAGATGGCAGGAAATCACCCAAGTTAGTTTGTATCTTGTCATTGAAACTGTGTTAGTTTATTTCAATAAAATTGCAGACAAAATTCCTGCATAAAAATCAATGGCAATTAAAAAAAATGGCCTTTGATTATAAAAGTGGCTCTCTCCATGCAAGAATGGAATCTATACAATGGATTGTGAAATAGATGGACTATAAAAAATTAAAAATAAATCTTTTAACCAGAATAGCATATTCAGATTTTGCAATGTAAGTGCAAGAAGTGATGTATTTCTCAAGTTCTTCTTGGCTCAATAATAGATGGCCATGTTGAGGAATGATCCAAAATCTTTGTCTGTTTTATTTTATTGTATTGTAAAAACCATTATTAAGAGGGGTCATATGATGCGATTTCATGTTTTTTGTCTTTGGAGCTGTTCGTGCATACAGAAGATCTGTAAAGTTGCAAAGATTGAAGTCTCAAGCCCAAAGAGATATTCTTTATAATGGTGAATGCTCAGCCACGTCTCGTTCAAACAGATTTGCATAGCACCACCCAAATGTATACGCAAAGAAAGAAGGCGTAACTTTTATTCTCACTGTAGTATTGTTGCCGCCACCACCGCCATGTCGTGGAGACGCTGTGTGTTTCGTTGCGAAAGCCAAACTACTTTGTTTGGCCTTCTAGGACACAACTAGAAATAAGTGGTTCATTTTTATTTACAGCAATGTTCCAGAACACTACGACCCAAATATTTGAGTGTGTGCAGTACATTTTACTGAGGAAAGTTTCCTGAACCTGGTAAGGGGGCGTAACATTTCTGTCACACGTTTGAGGTATTCGGCCAATCACAACACACTAGATAGCCGGCCAATCAGAGCACACCGCGCTTTTCAGAACAATGAGCTTTGTAAAAATTGACACGTTTCAGAAAGGCTGGGCATAGAGGAGCAACAATAATGTACAGCATGTGGAAAATAGTGTTTTTTTTATTACCTTAAACCGCGTAAACATTGCATTACACCAAATACAAAAAAAAATTCTTTTTAGCAATGTCATATGACCCCTTTAAAACAAGATAAGAGACTAAGTATTTTCAGAGAAATCTAATAAAATTTAGTGAAGTAGTGAAACAAGACAAAAATTAAATAAATGAGAATAGAATGTGAAATAGACAAACTGTTAAAAAAAAATCAGCCGGAATGGCATATTCATATTTTGCAAGAAGCACTAGGCTCATCTGCAGCATAAATGTGCTGTTCCTCTACCCTTGTGCGTCTACACTTCTATTTAAAGCAAGCAGAATTGGCTTGACATAGATAAGTTCTTCTTTGCTCGAAAATAAATGGTCATGTTGAGGAATGAGCCAATGAAGACTTTTAAAGATGGCAGTGTAATCACAGTAATTAGAGTCGAGGTGGGAGGACGGAGCACTCAGGAGCCAAGATGAAAGATCCACCGCTGCTGTAGAACAATGTGAAACGGTGTGCATTATGCTCACTTTTTGTTTACATTTTTGCAATGAAAGAACAATTCCAAACCATCTCATCCATTTCCCAGAAATGCATTTTGACGGAAGGTTAAAACTTGAACTTGACATCGAGGAGAGAGTGAGATGGAGAAGGAGTTTTCAGAGACTGGCAGACAGGAGGAGGATAGGGGGAGGAAGTCAGATAACAGATTCAGAGAGACCGAAGTAGCTAGAGTGAGATAATCTCTATAGAATCAGCTCTGAGAAATTTAATGGAAGTTGGACCGATCTAGGGACAGGACGTGTCTAGTGTAATGCACTTATGATGTCAGGGCGAGTAATGAGCCACCCGACATCAAGGAAATGAGGCTTTGATAATGTCTGCATTCCCAGAACTCAGGCAATGCCTATACTTCTTTGGAAAGAAAAGAGGCATGGGAAAGAAGTGAGAGAGAGAACTTCCCGCAATACATGTTGTTCAATCTATGTGAAAGAATGCCTTGCAGAGGAGAAATACTTTCTGTACTGCGGAGGAAAGAAAGTATTTGTGTGTGTGTGTGTGTGTGGTTTTTGTTTTTTATTGTGTTGTTGTTTTGCTTTTTGTTTAAGTTTTTGTTGTTGTTTTTTGTTTTGTTTTGTTAGATTTTTTTCTTGGTATCAAAAAAACATCTTTAAAAGTTACATTTACTTAGAAAAAAATGACATGAAATACTAAGACTTGTTTTAAGAGAATCCAACGTTTAGTAAAAACCTGAAAAGGGATTGCATATTTACTTTTCTTTCCCAATTAAAAAACGCTTTTTGACATTTTAAACATAAACCGTTTGTAAATCTAGTTGAAGTTTTCTAAAAACAAAACTTGATATTCTCATCTTGTTAAAAAATATTGTATGTTACACAGAAGCAAATTAAACAGTACTGGAACAACAAACAAGACGGTGTTGTTTGGCTAAGATCATTAATTATGTAATATTAAGGTTATAAATTAAAACAAAAGAAATGCACTTTCAAAAGGCAGCGGTGACTTGGGACTGATCCGATGTCAGCACGTTTGGGAAGCCAAATAAAGGAATCATTAGCATGTTGATCTCAATATGCCAGATGGGAACCTATGGGACTGTGAAGGCCCGTTTTCACTATTCATTTACAGTCTGTTACTTATCTAACTGTTGGAAGGGACCGTGTTTGTGCCTGTTTGTGGGTAGGGGGCAAAACAGAAACGAAGAGTCACTAAGAAATACAATAATGAATTCTTAGGTCTAAAAAAATTGAACCGGTGAGGCTGTGCTCTGAGATAACAGGGTTGAGTAAGTTAGACAGGCTGTAAATGTGAGACACAGATATCCTGCACACAGGCTGATTCTCCACCACAGCTTCAGCATGGAGTGTTCGAGCAGATGCTCACAGAAGGTTGATCACAGTGAGAGAATGAGAGAGATGTGTGATATGGAGATCTTGCTTGATGAATGTGAGAATCTCAGAGGAAATGTCAGTGAATGCTCCAGTGACTCAGTATGTCATCGCTCTTTCTTTTTTTCTCTAGTTTTCTATCTCTCTCTTTGTTTCTATCTGTCAGATTGTCTCTCTCTACACTGTTTCTCCTTTTTCTTAATGCCATTCTGGCTTTCTGTCTTACACACACACACACACACACACACACACACACACACACAACTGATAGAAAATATGGTCCCACTTTATATTAAGTGGCCTTAACTACTATGTACTTACATCAAAAAATAAGTACAATTAACTTATTGTGTTCATACTATACATAGTATACGGGTTAGGTTAGGGACAGATTTGGTGGTATGTGTAGGTTTAAGGGTGGGTTAAGGAGTAAGGGATGGGTCAATAGTGTAATTATAAATGTAATTACAGAAATTAATTACAGATGTAATTACATGCAGGTATTTTTTTAAATATAAGTACAATGTGAAAACATGTATGTACACAATAAGTGCATTGTACCAAACGATTAATTTAAATGTAAGTACATAGTAGTTAAGTCTAAAGTATGCAAATATTTTTCAGCTCCTTACTCTTTCAACCCCCCCCCTCCTCTCTGAAATATTTTGAATGCTCACCTATATGACAATTTTTTTCATCACAAAAGCAATTTTCTCTGAAAACTAAAGTGTCATTTTCCTCAAGCTATTAACGCTTAGAAATAAAATAAATATTTTAAGTCTTCAGTCTTATGATTTCCTTCGATTAGATCTCTTTATTCTTTAGGTTTACTAACATCAAATCTCATTGGTTCGTGACGTTGTGAGGTCTGACGTTGATTTTAAAATATACTTACATAAATATATTTTTGGTAATTTGTAGTTATTTATTTTTGCTATTTTATTTGTCAATTTTAATTTTATATTTATATCTATAAATAATTTGTAACTATTTAATTTCCAAAATCATGTTTTAAATAAAAGTTTTGATCAATGGTTTGATTTAAAGTGAAGAAATCTTTCTATTTCCCTTTACGTACATGCAACAAAAAAAAAAACTAAAAAACCTTTAATTGGTTCTCAGAAACTTCTCGCAGATCATGATGTTTGTTCACATGACATGCAAGAACTAATAATGAGGTTTGAGGTTTGTGCCACCATATTTGATGTAGTCTGCCTATACTGCAAAAATATATATTTTTAAATATATTTGAACATATACAAAACATGACCAAAAAAATATTGATTTTACAGTATATTTTCATGAATACATTTTCTAAATATTTGAGTTATTTATATTTCCTCATATATTTTTTGGCCTTTTGTATATTTTGTGTATAAAATATTTTAAAATATTTATAGTGTCCAAAATTGTGTCGCTTCACGACTGGACCTTGTTGACTTTCATAATTTGGACAAGATATTTTGTGTTCTGCAGAAGAATGAAAATCTTACAAATTTGGAATGACATGAGGGTGAGTAAATGATGACAGAAGTCTAGTAGTATACATTAGTGATCATAAATAATGGGCAAACTATTCCTTCAACTAATTATTTGTAGTGTACATTCACCCTGAATGTTAAATTATGGTGTATACAGTTTATTATTGTAACACCAGGCAGTAGCCAATTCTCTATTTTAAATCCGATTTTATGAAATGGTGGTTTTAGATTTGCTCACGACTTAAAGTCATGCAGCAGAAACCTGACTTTCTTATGCGCTTTGCAAACAGAGGTATTTCACAGTAAAGCCAGCCATTATGCAGTGACTGACTTATCCTTTTTTTCCCTATGCATCCTTTTACAACAAAGCTTGAGTTGCTTGTCTGATTTCCTTCTGACACTGGACTTGAATAAGAGTGTGTGTGTGTGTGTGTGCGCGAGAGAGAGAGAGATGCCTTGGCTGGTGCCTCAGCTCTACGGAAACCAAGAAAAGCAAAGAAAAATACTTATTACAACAAGAAATACTATAGGTTAAATGTAAACCCTGGAACTGATAACTCCATAGGTCAGTCTTCCAGAGCAAACTTAAACAGAATATGAGAACAGAGCTGTCAGTCTCTCCCAGCATGCTCTCTTTTCAGCTTGTGTCATCAGCTGCAACACAGGAAGCTCCGGACTGTGAGTGTGTCAGTCAATATGTTGTTTACTTAGTCAATCTAAGTAAATCTGCTCTGAACTCATACCTGTGGGCGCAACATTGATCCACTTGACCCAGGCGGCTTCCAGGTTTAATTGAAAAAGAATAGCTGAGACCTTTATGAATTAACTACAGAAATCAATATCTGCAGAATGCTACCCTGTAAACTCTCTCCTTACATGCCAATAATGCCAGAGCAGCTAGCAGGCAGGTTGTTTGCAGTGCTTAGGAGAGTAAACAGATGGTTTCCTCTGCTGTCTGTTTTATTGTGTACTGTACAGGTGTATTGTGCTGTTTTATGCACTCAGATTGTTAGTGAGTGCAAAGGCTGTCATCTGTTCCTCTCTTTTGTTTTATGTTATTGAATGACAACAGGTGGCAAACATCCCACTGTAATGCTTCAACATAAATCTTCTGCAGATAAACCTCTCAGTCTCATGCTAAGTCTGCTGTATTTACATGGGAAAGTTAAAGGAATAGTTCATCCCAAATTGAAAATTTGCTGAAAATGTACTCACTCTCAGGCCATCCAAGGTGTAGATGAGTTTGTTTCTTCATTGGAAAAGATTTGGAGAAATTTGGTCAAAATGAGAGTTCAAACAGCTGATAAAAACATCACAATAATCCACAAGTAATCCACACAATGCTGCATGTTGTAAGGAACAAATCCATCATTAAGATGTTTTAACTTCAGCTAAAATACATGTCCTCTATCCATTATATTGCTTTCTCCAGTGAAAAAGTAATCTTGTCTGAATCAGGAGAGAAATATGCACAGATCAAGGACTGTTTACAAGTGGAAAACAGTTATCTTATTCTGACTGCACCCTTTCACTGCAGTGGATCCATTGGTGAGCTAGTAATAAAAGGGCCTCAGGTGACCACCATGTGAACTGTTATGAAAATATGCTCTTAAGCAAAAATTTTCATTTTTGGGTGAACTATTCCTTTAAGGCTACTCTGTAAAGATGCGTTGCTGCTAATGCGTAGTGCAGCTGCGTCTTAAATACAGCATCTGTGCAGCATTTTATGCTCTGTCATGCAACTTATATTTTTAAATATTTTTTTTATTTACAATTTGATATTACATTTTATTCATCATTTTTATATTTAAAATGCTTTTTCAATTTCATAGCATTTTTCAGCCATGTTGCTTCAGATGCAGCTTTTGTGCACATAAATGATTGATTGATTGATTGATTGACTGATTAAGATTAATCAGAAGATCAAGTTGTTATTTTCATAAAAAATGATGAGGTAAAAAATGAAACATGCATGAATAGTTCACAATAAGATCAATAACATGCACTTAGAAAATATATAGGGTCACAGCAGTCACAGCATTCATGGAATGCACATTATTTACAATACAGTAGTTAGTTTTACACATTTTACAATGTTTACTCCAGTTCCACAGGTTTAGAATCCGTCTCTGCCTACTTAATTAACAATGTGATGTATATCTTTACATCTATCAATATCTTCATATATCTCTGTACAACACAGTGTTAGTATCTTTTATACTGCAGTAGATCAAACGACATGGGGTTTGCATGAAAACAACAGCTGTGATATGCCACCTAACCTAGTTAACGACAGGAAATTAGTGGGATGCGAGTGAATAGGTGTCAAGCTTTCAGGTGAAGGGTCTGTTTCTTAGAGGGTGGTTTGGAAAGCTTGTCTTTGTGGAGTGTCTGAAATGTTCTGAAGGGAATAAAGAGAGCCAGTCTGTCACACAGGGCTTGTAGATGCCTCAAGACCTATTAGTCGTTGGTGAATACTGGAATGGACCGACACACAAAAGAGTGGAAGCCTAAGTTTCATTCTTACTGTGAGAATGAGACCAAAACATAGTCATCTCACAGGCACTGCATGTGATAAAGCACTACTAGAAGAATTCCAACACTGCAACATGCTCTAGCTTCTCTGCCTCAAACACGTATCATACAGTTTCAGATGAGCTTTACTCTGCAGGCCGGAGAGCTTCGATCTATTCAACTTGAAGACACGCTCAATATTCTGTAGGATCTATGATGGATCATTTGGGCTGCAAATCAATGACATGGCCAACACCTATTGATCGCAATGTTAGTTTTTGAGCGTGTAGATTTCACTTACGTCCCAAGTAGCAAACTAGCTGGAAAATAGCTTTATACTCTTTTGGAAGTCAAAATACATTGCCACTAAACAGCAGCTGTTGCACAGCAGTGTTTGCGGTGAAGTTCAGCACCAAGGACAGCAGATTCTCTCAAGCCTTTCCTGTTGTTACAAGTGCATCCACAAGTAAAACTTGAAGTAAAAACAAACTTTTTATTTTTTATCGAATCTATTGACCATGTTACAATGGATCCCCCCCTTGAGGAAAATGTTTTACTTGAGTCAAGTCAGCACGGTTCTACAAATATAAGTAAACACAACCATCTCGTAGACATTTCGAGTACCTTTTCCACATATAAATGTTTCTATCGCTTCAAAAAGAAACTCGTTTGTTTTTAGCCAAGTTTCCTCTCAGATTTGACTAACGTACACCTTTAAATGGCGCGAGCCTCGCAGTAAGATGAGGCGGGGTGAAAATCTCATGATTGTCCAACAGAGTCTCTGAGCGCGCGGCTCTCTAACTGCACGCGAGCACAGAACGAGGCGAGAGCACGCGGGTAAAACATCCTCACAGGACCGCGAAAAAACGTTATTTAGCGACGTTGACCAAACGTATAGAGCCTGTTGGGAATGTAATGTGGATTATTCCGGTTTGGGATATTTTTTACGAAAACTGAGGTTAGTCTGTTTCTTTTTTTTGGGTACGGAATGAATGAAAGCTCACCGGGATGTTAAAGTTCATCGCTTACTTCGAGTATTTACACTTGGTTGGCTTGTTTTTACATTGTCACTCACGGTTGTTGTTGAATCTTACTTTTATTTCTGTGAACGAGGCGTGTTGCACTGAATCGAAATAAATAGCATTCGCGTTGTTTCGCGGAGAAGCGCGATAAAAATACCAGACTACATCATTCAGACCAACAAGAAACTAAACGACACGTTGTCTAACTTTAAAGATACGTTTAATGGTATTTATTCTTCAAGGATATACGGTCATATTCTATTCAGAGCACAGTGTGGAAACAGTAGAATTTCTGTCAGAGTTCACCGGTTTTCGAGACAAAATCAGACACAAATAAGTGTGTATTGCCTGTTTGTTTGTTTTGTCTGCTGCCTAAAATATCACATAATATTTCGTTTATCTTCAATAAGTTAGACAACATAGGCCTCTGTTCTAGTAGCTAGTAATCACGAAAAAAACGCACGCCCTTTCCTCCGTTAACATGCAACAAACAATTTGGCGCTTTGCTCGCAGGAGACCTGTGTTATTCTTGATCTGTAAAAGTAGCTGTGAATAATGAATGAGTTCTCAGGTGTCTGTGGAGCCCATGATCAACTGCCACTCAGGATAAACAACACGCAGGTCCATCCTCATGAATGCTACTAGACATGGACTGGTCAAATAGCCTACACTAGAACGCATATCCATGTTCCCATTTCTTTTTAAAGCATTTGTGAAAATGTATTATACGTTTGCTATGAATTTATTTGGCTAAAATGTATTTGTAGGATGCACACATGTGGTGTACTTAGCCTAATACATTTTACTATTACGATCCGTTAGTTTAGCACTTTATTCTGGGATTTATTAGACTAAATGTGCAGGAAAATTTAAGCAGAGTCATTTAAAAAAAAAAAAGTATTTATTAAAAAACACATATAAATAGTTTAAGGTTGGCCATTAACACGTTGCAGTGATTTAAAAATATTTACGAACCCTTATAAAGTATTCGATATAAATATCTGGCTTGATGTCACAATAAGCGAAAGGTTAGATTTTTGGCACGTTTGCACACCTAACATGCACAGTCAGCTTTTTTTTCGTCTCGCTTTGAAGTGCTCAAGTGAGTACAGTGCATTATTAGAATATCTTAATTCGTTCTCATCAATTTGTAGTGGCTCATTTAGATCTCCTGGAATTTAATAGACTTTGGTAATTCACTATAACACACACTCGCGCGCTCACACATTCATTTGAAAGGTAGGCTATGCAGGCTTGTGATTTTTTATTACATTTCACGTTTTCGTCAAAATAATAATTGGGCTACACCCACTGTATTTGTGTCTTAATATTTTTGCCGAAATTTTAACACATCCACCCAGGCAGTATTGTATGTCCTGAAACTGTCGGGGTAGATAATATTTCCTGATCTCGGCATTGTCACACGCTTTCATCGACGAGTTTTTTCACAGCTGATATAAATGAAAATGAACACGTTTGTCTGAATTAAAATAATATATCATATATTTATCCGAGCGTGTTTAATTTTTCCATGACGCTGATGTATAATTTCACCCTGTAGTGTTTTGTGACCTCTTTTGTGTGAAATAGTAATGCACTGTCCTCTCACCAAAATGTAAATTATTTTGTCGGTGTGTTTATACATGTGCACATTTATCCGTGCCTTATTTTGAGGGATTGAATTGTGCACTAATAATTTGGATCAAAAGCGAGATTTCATTGTATTAGAGCACATTTTGTGTGTATATTGTTTATCATTTTACGAAGCGAATGCTGTTTTAAAAACGAAATATTGGTGGACAAAAACCTTTCAAATTTAATCATCCATATTAACGCTTTTTTTGCTAAAAATATAACTGTCAGTATAATAATGTACATCTATTTAGAATGTATTAAATGTTAAAATTAAAATTAAAACGTTAGCTAATATTAAAAGAAAAGGACGTTTACATTTATATTGTTTCGTTTCCCTGTATTTTTTGTTCTCACGGGTGTTGGTTATAATCTCAATTTACATATCAAGCCGACAGCTAAATGATCTTAATGTAACTGAGGTATTTTTCCATAGAAATAAATGAATTAGAATAATTCAGACTGATAATTCTAAAACGGAAAATACACATATATGCGCACATAGTGTATTATGTTAAATGAACACTATGTAAAATATGAAATATATCTTTGTTTTGTTTACCGAATATATAAGTGTTTTTCAAGCAACATAAATACATTTCCTACTTTTGTAACAAATATCGTTCTTCCGCGTTTTGGTTATTATAATTTTTTTGTAATTCTTTAAGATCGCCTTTTTGTCTGTGTCGCATAGAAGAATATTTCCTATTGGCGTTGTGTAATGCTCAGTTCCAAAACAATCATCGAATGTGCTCTGCCTTTCTAATACACCGCAGTGTGACGTGATCTTTCTGTCTTGATCAGAGCCCTATATAATGCACACACTCCACACCTTTACCACAGTGAAATTTGGTCATAAATCATTACTAATCCTATGGTTCTGATTATGATGAGTATTATAGTGAATCATTCCACAAGGATGGTGTGTTTTGGCAAGGTGAAATAAAGCCTTAAACTGCTGCTGCAGAGCCGCTCCTGGTTTATTCTGCTCACAAGTTGCTGTTCCTCTGCAGTGGGTTGTTTAGGGGGTTGCTGGTGGCACCCATGCCCACTCTGGGTCATGGGGGGAAGCTACATGAGGCCAAGTAAGAGCCTCACGCCTCCCATTCGCCGGCTGGCAGCCCAGGAGGAGAGCACCGGATGCTGATGTCATCCATTTTGGCCCAGCTCTACCTCACCCACACCTCCGCTCCACCGTGCGGATACTCGACGGCAACCGTGTCACGTACAGAGCCGAGCTTGCTGAAATAGCATGCGCCTCCTCCCAAAGCCTCCATGATATCATCGGGGAGCACTGGAGGACATTTTGTCGCAGCTCTTCTGGCGTAATGGCAGAGCGTAATTGAGGCACCTGTGGTAAAACCCAGCTTTGTGTGTCTGATGAATGGTTGGGCCTGCTGTCATTATCATGCCCCCCCCACCTCCTCTATTACACCACCTTCTCCTACTCACCAACTTTTGAAGCGGGATCCAAATGCAGGGGTTTTATTTTGTGGCGTCGTGTGCCGTTCCCAGTGGGGTGTGTCAATCACATATCAATGAGGACAATGATGTGCTCAGTTTAGCCTTTTCACCTGTCTCCTCCACTTCACAAGCCCTCGCTCGACAAAAAAAAAGAAAAAGAGAAAGCACACATGCATATTTCGAGGTGTGGGCGTGTGCCAACGTGGGGTATCTGTTACAAGCATGCAGTCTCTTGCTCTTTTTTTCCCCTATTCAGCTGCAGCAGGCAGAGCTCTGACGGCATGCATTGTGTTTCGGGCTCGGCTGAATCGCGTGGGCTGGTGGCAGTATTGTCCTGCCGTACCTGCTGCCTACGCCTCTGGCAAGGACACTGGCAATATTAGATGTCTATTAGGTTACACCTTGCATGTTGCCATGTAATTGGAGCCTATTCGTTTATGCACATTGGAGACACATGTTATTAAGAGGAGCCGGAGCTGCGTTTTGCCTTCACAAAAGTCCTACTAATCTGTGCTGGTTCAAGGCCAAACGTCAGCTCAGCATGGGAAGCTTCTCTCATATTTGTAGAACAAAACAGGCCATTTTGTTTGTGCTTGAGGATGTGTAAAAAAATTCAAATCGTTTCATTTTTACTGCATCTTGTTATGCAGCAGCATTCCTTTAAAAATAAAATATAATAAATAATAATGCACAATAATTTTAGGTTTTAATATCTTCATGCAACATGTTTTTTTTTAAATGTTTCAAAATGAAGGACCACCCCTAAATTAGCAAAATATTATAGGTGTTTAGATGACTATGGTGCTGGAAATGTGGAGTATATGTCATGGGAAAGTGTGGACATGCATATTATTGTTTTGCATTGTGCATCCTGCAGAAAGCCTTTTAAATTTCCACATCATCAGATAAACATGGACCCTCTACAACTGAATGATAGTTGAAGCTGCCATGTGAATAATGCTGGTAATTTATACAGAAACTTTTAATGAGGTTTTATCAGGAGTTGCATGAGACATTTAAATGCAGCTTTTCATGATTATAATTATGAAAGTGTACTGAATTGTTTTGTTAAATTATATATTTTTATGCTTTTGTGTTTTATGCATAAAAAAAAAATCTCACTCTAGATTGACTGAGACATCTGTGGATTCTTTTGTAATTTGATGCTTTTCTATTTTGACAGCTAGTGTGCGCTAGACGGCAGAGTAACCCTATGGACTACATTACCCACAAGGCATCATGCAGTCTGTGCTGGTTTCCCTAAATACAGAAAGAGTCCGACCTGGAGAACCTGTCTGGACGATTGAGGTCTGAGGAGATACCAGAAGAAAACAACAGCTCAGCAGACACACCACACCTCATCTGCTCGTCTTCTCAAGTCGATCCATTCCAGGAAACGTGGAAGAAGTACTTTTATTGTCGCCTGACAGAGATTGGATTGTTGTGCAATGTCATTGGCCTTATGACTGTTATTTAAGACTGTTCTCCTCCTAACTCCCTCTCCTCTTTTAGGATATTTTTTGTTTGTCGCTGCGTTGACGATCTCACCTCTTCTCTGGTATCTCTGGGCATATACTGTGGGATGTACTTTGGATATACTGACCTTTGAACCAAAGCTAATTCAATGATTTCCTTCTGTTCAGGATAATAACCCCAAATCTCCAGCACTTTTAAAATGAATTTCTTCAGATTCCCAGTCCAGTTGCAGCTGCTGATCAGTACTGTTCTTGGGCCCTGCTTGGGCCTGGAGTTTACAGGGTCGCAAGGCCAATGGGCACGCTATCTCCGCTGGGACGCCAGCACCAGAAGTGACCTCAGCTTCCAGTTCAAAACAGACGTGCCCACTGCCTTAATCCTGTACTTTGACGATGGCGGCTTCTGCGACTTCCTGCAACTCATGGTGGTCGAAGGGAAGCTCCAGTTGCAGTTCAGCATTGATTGCGCCGAGACCACAGTTGTATTAGACAAGCAAGTCAATGACAGCAGCTGGCATTCTGCCACCCTGAGCAGGTACAACCTGAGAACTGTGCTGGTTCTGGATGGAGTGAGCAAATCAAGCGAGGTGCGGCCACAGAGGCAGTACATGAAGATCGTTAGTGACCTCTTCCTGGGCGGAGTCCCTCAAGATATTCGTATTTCTGTGCTCACTCTCCCGACAGTGAAGGATCTTCCGGCGTTTAAGGGAATTATCAGGGAACTGAAGTACAATAACAAGGAACCTATTCTACTAAGTAGCCAGAGGG
The DNA here is from genome assembly GCA_018155175.1 of Sinocyclocheilus anophthalmus. Classification (NCBI taxonomy): domain Eukaryota; kingdom Metazoa; phylum Chordata; class Actinopteri; order Cypriniformes; family Cyprinidae; genus Sinocyclocheilus; species Sinocyclocheilus anophthalmus. The sequence goes on along the minus strand of JADLZN010010181.1, from coordinate 94,858 downwards.
TTCGCATGGACATAGAGGGGATCTGCATGGAGAACCCATGCGAGAACGGAGGAACGTGCTCTGTTGTGGATGGGGAACCACTTTGTGATTGTTCTAAGACGGAATATGTGGGCCGATTCTGCAATGAAGGTAAAACGGTTTATATTTTACATCTTGATAAAGAGCAAATGAAATATTGACTTTGTAATGTGTATACAATGTATATTTTTTTCCCCCAAACGTTTATTGGCACCCATCTAATTCTACTCGAAATTGTCAGTGTTAACTGCTGAAATGTGAATAATGTTTCCCAGAATCCTTCATGCCACTGAAGTTTGACTCTAAGGTCCAGGTTAATGGCGTCTCTTAGCTTGTCTACAGAAAGCTGCCCTGTTTTCTGCATTGGCAGGCGCTTTGTGCTGGAAATTTCACAATCAGCTTCATAAGACCCTCCTCTATTCCCCCATCGCTTCTTACGGTCAATTGAAAGTGAATGCACTACTAGCAAAGCCTGCTTTTTACCTCTGTAAAGCATAAAAGCTGTTTGTCTCTGGCAAGCGTTTGTGTGTGTGTGTGTGTGTTAATCGTGCCCGGCTGAGGAGGTGGGGTGTTAGGATGTTAAGGTGCCTTTTAAGATCCCTTGGTTGTTTTTCTGAAGTGGCCATTTTAGTTTCTCTGGGGATTTGAGGAGGCCATTTCACAGCTCTGGGTTTTGTTGTTGCACCTCTTCAACAGAGAATGAATCGTAGATGGGGGATAATTGCCAATTTTAAACATGTCAATTGCAATTCTTTATAGCGACAATAGTAGTTTTCCTAGAAAGAAAATTTTATGACCCTGGTTACTGAAATGTGCTCATTCATATACAGATCTGCTGGTTTGCGCACATTTATTTTGAAAGTATAATCATAATTAAATTAATTTTGTTATACCCCAGTTGAAAATCACAACTTTGAGTTCTTTTTCTCCATGAAACATGTTTTAGTCCTGTAATGATCTGATGAGAAGGTACACATGTGTTTCTATATCTAATATAATATAATATAATATATATAATATAATATATATAATATATATATATACAATATATATATATATTGTTTCTTCCCCCCCTGTCTTCTTTTGATAATGTTTTGTGGAACTAATCGCTCTTATATGCTTTATTTTAATAAAAACAATAAGTGTTATCTTTACCTGATAAATAATAAATAATGAATTTTAATGAACAAGAAAACAATTACAGAAACTAATGTGCATATATCCTGTCTTGATTGCACCTAAACTTTTCCCCCCTTTTGACTGGAGTGTTTAAGCTGGGTGATTGATTGGTGATCAGTGCTCAGAGCCCTTTGAGTTGTTACTCTCATTGTAGACACAACCTCTCCTGTGATTCTCTCCTTAATTACACAATTACTGAATGTGATTAAAAGGTTAAAGCCAGGATGCTATCTGTGTACTCATGTATTTTATACAGAATTGAATGTGTATGCATGTACAGCCTGTTTCAGAGCGCAAGAAAGTGAAAATGAGAGAAAGAGGGATGTGTACACTCTTAAAAATAAAGGTGCTTCAAAAGGTTCTTCAAGCGATGCCATAGAAGAACCATTTTTGGTTCCACAAAGAACCATTCAGTCAAAGGTTCTTTAAATAACCATCTCTTTCTTACCTTTTTGTGATCTGAAGAACCTTATTTCACCACAAAGAACCTTTTGTGAAACAGAAAGGTTCTTCAGGTGTTAAAGGTTCTTTATGGAACCATTTAGACAAAAAGGTTCTTCTATGGCATCGTGAAGCACCTTTATTTTTAAGAGTGTAGAAGACTGGGCACTAGGGTTAGATTTATTGGTTGTAAAGTGAACAGAGTTTTGGGCTTGATTTACAGCCGTTGTTCCTCTCCATCTTGTTTGGCTGACTGGGTCCTGCAGTCCACTGATAGGGGCTAAAGCCAGACGTAAAAGCAGCTTTGATGGCTTTGAATGCTGGGAATCAGTTCAGCCAATCATAAAAGAATAAATAAAACGTTTTTGGAGGCCATTTATACTGGTGCACAGGGGCAGCCTGAACTTAAAGGCACTGTAAAACTACAGCTGAACTTTCTCCGCTGGCATCTCTTACAAATCCAAATTAAAACCAGTATTGTGAAATGACACATTAATGGGTGACATCAGTGTTTGATAACAACTTTACAAAAATCCACTGAGCAATCTTAATTCCATCTTAATCTTGTGTCTTCAGGCTTTTGAAACATCTGTACGTGGGTAATAAATATCAGGTCGGAGCCATATGGCAAGCTGGTCTGAAGTGTTGAGCATTAGCCTTACGTACGTTTGACTGAATCCAATTGCCATAGCAGCGGCAACAACAATCTGACACTCCTCTCGATGGCCAGATGGCTAAAATGGCCTCAGAACTGTTTTGCGTTACCGTGGCGTATGTTCCTTCGCTCTGTGAAAGTCGTGATAGCAACGGCGCTACATCATTTGCGAAAGCGCGTAATCTTTTGGCGGATTAGAATAATAAACATTTGGCAGCCAAACAAACACTCAATCTGTCTTCCCATGCGGATGGTCTCTGAATTGGTACGCTGAGGTTTATGTTTAAGCCAACCACTCTTTACAAATCTCCTCTTGTTTTTTAAAGGGGGGGTACAATGCTGTTTCATGCATTCAGAGTTGTTTACACTGTTAAAGAGTTGGATTCTCATGCTAAGCATGGACAAAATTTTAAAAAACAATTTGTAATTCTGTGCTAAAAATCTTACCTCTGGGTTCGTACAAGTTTCAGAGAGTTTTTTTTTTCGATCGTGGCTCTTCATGACGTAGATGAGGGTGGAACTCCTTATATGGGCATTTCTCCCGGAAGAGCGCGCCCACGCACACATCGACCAGAGCGAGAGCAAGAGTACTGTATCTTTCTTTTATAAATATGATAAAACTAAAGACTTTTTGGAGATATGAAGGATGGAGAATAGACTACTCTATAGGTACTCAAGATTAACATGAGATTGGGTGAAACTGTGTGTGTTATGTCCCCTTTAATGAAAACACAGCAAATTTAAAAGTGTATTACGAGGATATATAGAACTCAATATATAGGACTCCTTATTGCAGGGATCATTACAGTTTGTTGTGGATCTAGATTAAATTAGTAAAACACTCTTCACTTGTTGCTGTTGAGAATTTAAGGAAAAGATCTTCTGATGTGCCACAAATAAACATTAATTTCTGATTCACCACTGTTTCTGAGAATCTAGGTCATCGTAGAAGGCTGACAGTGCATGTAGACATTCATATTCCAGCCAGAACTTCAGTTCAGGTCAACTCAAGAGCTGAACACATCAATCGAGTCACCATGGCTCTTACATCCTGAGTGTAACTCAGCATTCCCCACTCTCCAATCACATCCAAATACTTTCCACACCAGGTTAATGCATCTCATCAGAGGACTTAATGTCCTGTACCAGTCTTTAACAAGCACGGCAGACAGACACTCACTTACACATTGGAACATGTCCCGAAAATGAGTGACCATGAGAGACAACATATTGCATTTTCAGCCAGTACAGACATCAACACATACAGGACTAAATTAATGTCTAATGTAGCTATAATTGCTCTGCACTAAAAGCATTTCATGGAGGCAGACCCCATCAGGTTCCCCTTAATATCCTGTATTAGATGCAGTTTGTGTGCACTGGCAACAGATAAATTGGTTCATTCGGCCTGTCGGTGTCTGGTACTAAAAAATCTACAGTAAAATCTGCAATTATTTGGAGTCATATGAAATAATTTATTGTAATAATCTGAATAATCTCAAAGTTAGCTAAATATTAATTTTAAAGTTAAAGTTAGTTTAGTAGTTTAAAGTTAATTATTAAAGTTGTGGGAGTTGGGGGAGTTGTGGCCTAATGGTTAGCGAGTCAGACTCGTAACCCAAAGGTTGCGGGTTCGAGTCTCGAGTCCCCTGTTTGAACCCCACTCCACTATTAAAACTAGAGTATTTACTCAATCTAAAGGGTTTTAAAATAACCTTTAAAAATGTATATATGTAATTTTGTCTTTTTTTTTTTGTCAAATAAATAAATTACTTTTTTAAAGCCTAAATGCTACATAATGGCTGTATTTTAAGAGATTTTTTTTGCCATGTTTAACAGCTTAAGTTGAACACAAAAGCACCACGCCTAATTTATATCAAAGCTTGATAATTGCTGAACCATCCCTAGCCAAAACAGATTAGAAAAATAGTAGATTAGCTGTTATTCATCACACAGAGCATTGCAATGCCCGTTTATCAGTGTTGGATGCCCTTTGGTTTGGGAGACGACCAGAGTGCATTAATGAAATAAGTCAGCCCAGTGCTTCAGTGCCAAAGGCGGCCTGTGACACAAAGAGAGAGAGAGTGTGTCTTCAATGAGAGTAAACGCTACCAGGCTCTGAGTATGGAACAGTGCTTTTGACAAACATCAGCGTGCCGTAAATCCACAACCCTCTCTAAAGGGAGCAGGTTCTGTTGCCTGTTTGGATTTATGACCCAGGCGTGGATGTGGGCTCTGGGAGTGTGTGTAAGTCTTGGAAGATGAACTAAACTTCTTAGATGTTGGTGTGCCGTGGTGTTCATACACCACAGATCTGATCCCCCTCCTCATTTCCCAGGGAGAAGAGGGAGTGGATGGATGGATGCAAGGGGCATTTTAAGGGTTTCTGTGTACATGCACAGGGCAGATGTCTGCTCGGTGCATGCTGGCAGGTGTGTCAGAGTTTGCATGATAGTTTTCATGCAAAGGAAATATGAGTGGGCTCTAATGGCTGCAATGTTTCTCTCCTCTTTTTTTTTTCTTTTTCCATTTTGTCGTCTTTGCTGCAACACCACCAGAGGCCAACAGCATCCCAGGTGAGTTGATAATATCCTTAAGGCTGTATTGAAGCGGTCTTTTACGGGCAGTGAAAGCGTTAATGGTGTAGAGTACACGAGTATTCAAATGTACAGGAACATAAACAGATATTTTCAAATATAACATAATCTCAGAATTATCATAATAAAAAATACATAAAGTTGTGATGAAGCAGAAGTAGGGATAGATATATATAAAAAAAAATGTAAATGAAAGAACTGTTCACAATAAGATCTATAATATGCATTTGGAAAAATAAAATTTGACTTTAATCACTACATTAATCATTAAAATCAACATACTTTGTCACATTTATATTAAACAACAAATAAAATGCACCACACTGTAAAAATTTTTTTTCAAAGTTGTAGACAAAACAAAGATTATTGGAGTATGTTTTACGAGGAAATACCATTTCAGCCTTTCTACTTCAAAATTTCTCATTTAATTAAATGTTACTTGCCATTTATTTGTAATTAATTGTCAAATTTAGCTGTTTCTAAGTGAAAAAAAAAATTCTACACCAGTTTTTGACTATATTTGGCTATAGGTGACTATATTCCTAATATATTTACAACATATCTTATTTAAGTTCACTCTACAACCAAAAATGTATTGAGCCGTAACATTAGATAAAAATGACACTTCGTGTCAACTTATAAAAACTTAAAAATTAAGATGTTCATAAATCTTTTCTTCTGCAAAGATGTGATATCATCGTATGATCTGATACATACCTAAAGATGTTCTCCTCTTTCTGTCATTTTCTCTGTTTCTCAAAGGATTTGCACACATGATGGCAGATCAAGGTATGCCACACCCCTTCACTTGTATTGACTCTGTTGACGCGATTGATTATATTTTGCATGCCTGAATTGACTGAATTGCTGTGCACTGACTGGGATAAACTGTAACTCTGAACCTTGAATGCATAGATGTGAACTGTGCTTTGATTGTTTTTTCATATCTCTCCATGCTTACCTTCTGTGGATACTCTTGATCTCTCTGTTGTCTTTCATCTCCTTTCTCAAGCCAAGGGCAAAGGTACAGAACCGTTTTCTTCCTCAAGTTCTGCTCTCTTATGTTTGCATTCTTGTTATTAGCACTTTTTTGCTAATAGCTGCTCGCTATGGGTGACTGGATCAAGAGTATAAATAAATGAGAGTTAATTGAAGACAAACACAAAGGTATTTTGACTGCAGCATGAGTGGTCTGAACTGTGGTGTCTGCCTCCCTGGTGGTCTTATACCCAGTAGATATTTGTCTCAGCTGCTAAAATGCTTAAACGGCACAGTATGACTCGGTCTCATGAGGGTTTGTCTAGCTTGAGACCATGAATGATGCTTTATTTGCCATGCAGTGTTTGTTGTAGTTTGGATCTTGCATGTGGATTTTTGAGAAATGTTGTGTTTGTGTTCAGTCAGGTGCCACAATGACTTCCTCCATGTTTTTTTGAAAGAAAGAAAGTAAGAAAGGACTGTGATATTTCAGTCTGTCAGTACATGTGTGATGTCACGTCATTTCATAGCTGGCTTCTCTAGTGAGGCTTGTAGATGGACCCGATTTAGCCTTGACTTGCTGCTGGGCTGAGCATCCCTGTGGAACGCTGTTGTACCACATGCCATCCTGCTGTTTCACCCGATCCAATATTTCAGCATGTCTCGGAGTGGCCAAATAACTTCATTCTTCAATAGTCAAGGCCTGGAATTGGCTTGATTCTTTGCAGGACCTCAGTGCATCCACCAATGTGCAATCACACAGTATAGCTGAATTATTTAAGTTCTCAGGTTTTCAGGGTGATTGCCAAATGTTTCTCTTTGCTTGTAGAGTCTCCCTTTCCCCCCACAATAGAGATTTTAGTGCAGACCTGAGTACTTTTAGCTTCAGATTTGTTTTGTTGGTGCAGCATTCTTTGTGTGAAAACTTGTGAGTATGCTTGTTTTTTAGGGATTGATCAGTTGGTAATGTGCGATTATGAAAAGGTAATAAATGCAGACTTTTCAACTTTAAAACATTTAATTTTTAATATTTTTATTTTTTAAAACAACATTTTGGGCATATGCACATCTAATTTATTTGTCAACTGACAAAATTATCAAAATTCCTTTCCCTAGTACAGTTCTGGTGGACTTCAGATTGATTTGCAGTTGGTTTGAAAGCAGTCCATTCTAATAGACCTTAATCAGGTTAGACGCCATATTGAATTTTACGCATATGAAAACAAGACTGTGAGGAACATACTTGTACACACTGTATGTATATATATATATATTGATATATGATATATTTGAATTGATCAATCAAACCAGGTGTGAAAACACGCAAATTCATTGGACATTAGAAATGCATAGTACAGTATAAAGGGTGTGGCTTTCTGTTTCATGAATGCTGATATGAACTAAAATGAATCCAGGCATATGCTGCAATTCCACGTGCCAACCTAGTTTCTTCCCTCAACCCAATTTAAGTGCTAATTCAGAGCCCAGTCAGCGAGAACCTGGCAGACCGACAGTACAGCATAGCCAGTCAGATGCATTAGCACGTATTTGCCTGCGTTGCATCAAAAGCATTTGTATTGTAGCTCTGTCTCCAACACTGTCTGTCTCTCCTGCTACTGCCCTGTGTTAAATCCCTCTGCTAGATGGAGGGACATTATTACAAATCAGCCTGGCTGTACGCCCAATTTAAGAAGACAAGGGCTTCCATTTAGGAGCCTATTTGCATCTCCAACCTGCTGAACGATAGTACAAAATGTTTATTTATCTGCATTTGTTTCCATCGCCGCATCTCTTCCTTTCACCTGTCATCGCAGCTCGAGTTTGTACAGCACATAAATCTCGAAATGTTCCTCTAATTTTTTTAACCTTTCCTCAGAAACCTCTTGCAGTTATACCTTAGGAAGGTTCCTAATTGTAGTGCTTTGTAATAATTGACAGTGTTGCTTCTGCAGTACCACAAAGAGAGGAAGTGAGAGGCAACAGCTGTTTTTGGGTAGCCCAGGGCTTGTCACTCATGTCTGCGTATCTCAGGGCTTTCAGACGCCATTCCTCGGCACCCCGTCTGAAGTCAATCATATCAGTCAGCACCCTGTTCTCCTCTCTGGCACAGGCATATGTCAGCAAACAACAAAGTCAGAAGACAAAGATGAAGAAGAGTCTTTTGGGACTTCCTGTCTCTCATTGTTTTTGATTCTGTCCTCTTTCCTTTCATCTGTTAGTTTATCTGTGATGCAACTTCCTTTTTATTTCCCCAGATTAACCTTTTGGTGCTGAGAGGTTGTGCTTTCATAACTTAGGAGACATAATGTAGTTCTCATTTGTTTTTCTTTGAAGAATCCGCTTTGTCTAAGATTATTTCTAGAAATAGACACAAATAAGACAATTGTTACAGAATAGTATAGAACTATAAAATTAATATGAATGGCAAGCTTAGATAATTTGGTCTAAAAAGGGTTTGCTGAGAAATATTTGAGGTGGTATTGAAACTAGGGATGTCCCGATCAGGTTTTTTGTGCCCCTGATGATCCGATCTGTGTCATGTAATATTGAGTATCTGCCGATACAGAGTCCTGATTCGATACTTGTGTATTCTTATATAGGAATGCATGTTTGGTGCGCACTTAAAGTACTTTAAAGTTATTAAAATCAATTCAATGCTTACAAAGTTGTGCAGAGAGTAAAATAAATATATGTATGATGCATGTTTATATATAGTATATATAATAATATATTATATAGACAAGATACCACCTTCTCTCTCTCTCTCTCCTATGTATTATGCACACTGTTAAGAAAACCTTGGTAGATGCAACATGTTACTATTTGGTTGGGGTGGGGGGGGTGGGTGTGTGGGGTTAGGGGTTGTACAATGTACAGAGACTTTGTGATCACAATTATGATATGGGACTACTGAATTGATAAACTTGCATTTTATAGTAGCAGTGGCATGCAAAAGTTTGAACCCCTTGCATAAGCTGTTAATATTGAACAAAATAAGAGGTATCATACCAAATGCATGTTATTTTTTATTTAGTACAGTCCTGAGTAAGATATTTTACATAAAAGATGTCTACATATAGTCCACAAGAAATAAATAGCTGAAATTATTAAAATAACCCCATTCAAAAGTTTGGGAACCCTTGGTTCTTAATACTGTGTGTGGTTACCTGGATGATCTACCACTGTTTTTTTTTGTTTTGTTTTGTGATGGTTGTTCATGAGTCCCTTGTTTTTTTTCCGAACAGTTAACTGAGCACTGTTTTTCAGAAAAATCATCCGGGTCCTGCAGATTCTTCAGTTTTCCAACAATTTTTTGCATATTTGAACCCTTTCCTCCCGCAGTGACTGTATGAATTTGACTCCGATCTTTTACACGGAGCCAATTGAGGGCCTCAAACACAACTATTCCAAAAAAATGGTTTAAAACATTCCTGATGCTCCAAAAGGAAACATTATCATAAAAGAGCCCTCGTGTAAATAAAGAAACTTTGACGGATGAGACGCAACCCCATAGCAAGCGCTTTACGAGCAACTTACGTCTCACATTCTGACGGAGATAAAAGTAACGATAAAGAATGAAGTGAATCTTACAAAAGTGGCAACATCAAATACACGACACGAAGCTCAAACGCGAACAACCTTACTCAGTAGGCACACCCACACATTTTAAGCCGTCTTCTTTGTGGTCACTGGCGGTGGCCACAACCCACTTAAGGCGCATACCGCCCTCCTACTGCAAAAAAACGTCACCGCATGAACAGCTTGACTAACTAAACTATCGGCTTAGGATAGCCTATACCGATCCTTGAGAATCGCTCGTTACCTCCCTAATTGAAACTAGGGTTGGACAATAATTTTATATCAATATATATGGCAATATAATTTTTTTCCTTAACGGTGATATATGATTTTTAAACACATTTCTGATATTTTGATATACATTACCAGTTTCCCATACTTTTATTTATTTGTGCCGTTTGACTTCGTTGAATAAACATGAACACTGCACGTTTCAAAATCAAAACGCACGGGTGTTTTATATGAATGTATCTCTGAAAGGAATTGACTGTCTTCAGAAAAGTTTTTCGATGGCATTTTCATTTTTATCTGATAAAGAAGCGTTCATGAGCGTAGCTGATTTGTTTACAGCCATTACTGGAGAAACTGCTAGTTTATCACTCTAAAAGCGCCTCCTGCTCGCAAAATGAGTTTTCATTTTAAATAAGCCCATCTCCAGCAACATTTACAGTTTTTGTTCAATTTTTTTGTTTTCTGCAGCAACTCGGAGCACTTTTCATACCCTTTTTTTTGGGCTAAAGCACATTTGTTTCAATCTCTCAGAATAATCAGCCTACACGACCAGTCTAAAGGTTTTAACAGTAATATATTGATGTGTTGTTTTTAATTTTTTTTTTAAGAATTCTCTCTGCCTCACCAAGGCTGCATTTATTTGATCCAAAGTACAGTAAAATGTTGAAATATTTTTACTATTTTAAATTGCTTTCTATTTGAATAGATTTTAAAATGTAATTGATTCCTGTGATGAAAAAGCTGAATTTTCAGCATCATTACTCCAGTCTTCAGTGTCACATGATCCTTCAGAAATCATTCTAATATGCTTATTTGCTGATTATCAATATTTAAAACAGTTGAGTACATTTTTTTTTCAGGATTCTTTGATGAATGGAAAGATCCAAAGATCAGCATTTATCTGAAATAAAAAGCTTTTGTAACATTATACACTTCCATTCAGTATAATTTTTATTATTTTGGAAAGAAATTATAGAAATTAATACTTTTTATTTAGCAAGGATGCTTAAAATTGATCAAAAGTGATGATAAAGGCATTTATAATGTTACAAAAAGATTTCTGTTTCAGATAAATAGTGTTCATATCGATATCGAAATTATATCGTATCGACCGAAATTAAGAAATATATCGTGATATCAATTTTGGCCATATCGTCCAGCCCTAATTGAAACTGGGATGTTTGATTGCAGACTTTGGTATCTTGGAAACTTTGACCACAGTTTGTTACATTTGTTATCTTTTCTGAAACTCTAGAGGGGAATTGCTTGAGATTATTATGGAGTTCTCATTTATGTCTCACTGAAGTAAGTAAAATGTGTATTGCATAGCATAGCATATTGAAAGAAGTATTTCAAGAGTTCATATTAAGTTTCTGATATTGTTGAGATCTCGTGTAACTCCAGATGAGATTATTAGGGTCTTTAAAATAGGTCCTGTTGCTCAGAGGTTGCTTTTTTTCATAGCCTTAGACGTCATAAGGCATAAGAGTTCTCATTTATGGCTCATTGAGCTATCAGCTTTGTTTCAAACATTTCTCCTAAAAATGTTTTGGACGAATAGATATAGATAAAGTTTTGAGACGGTTGTTGACAAAGGTTGAGTATATAGCTACTTATAAAATGATCTACAATTTATTGAGGAATACACTCAGACGATTGGTATTGTAATATTTAGTGAGAAATGTTTAAGTTCTTATTGAAACAAATTTAAATATCATTTTTGAGATTGTGAAGATCCTTCTATGGCTCTTCTAAGGAGATAGATGTGAGATTACTAAGATCTTTTTTCTGGAGTAAAATATGAGAAACAGTTGACTGTACACTGAAAAAATGGTATAGTATTTTCTTTGAAACCGTTTTCCCTCAGAATTTGCTAGTAAAAAAATAAATAAAAATTAAACAAAATATTGTAAACAAATTTTACAAAAACGACAAGTAATATTGAATTAAATATGAAACTTAAATAGACTGAAATAGTACTTTCTTGTAAAACACACTCCAATGATCTGTTTTATTTACAACTTTGAAAAAAAAAATTTTTTTACAATGTAGCAGAAGCCTCAATTTTTTCTCCTTTGAGCATCAATTGAGTTCAGTTGTGATTTTACTTGTGCATACCTAATGGTAGTATGCTTTTGTATCTTTCCTTTGTCTGAGCTACAGCTGTAGAGGTTTTTATTAGCTTTTCTGATAGCACAGTAAATGTAAATGTAAATGATTCTAATGGATTTTTTTTTTCATAATAGCTCTGACATAATGCAGTCTCTCTCACCTGTTCCTCTTTATCATATTAAATCATTTGTAAAAAAAAAAAAAAAATCATTTTAGTGAAATGAAATCAGTACAAGTCTGCAAATATTTTCTGATTCACAAAGTGGTTAGATTGGTTACTGTGGCTCTGGTTCAGACCACCCAGAGATTTTGTAATGCATCCCGCAAATGTGCGAGTCTTTGATAGATATTAGTTGGTACAGGAGGCAGTAAATGAGTTGACCTTTTCGGACGGCAATGTAGAGTCTGAGCTTTGTTACAGGACAGAGGGGAGTAGAAACACTGTAGCTCACGCTATGCTGATGAACTCACATGCATGGTAATGAATTGCAGTGCCATTATGCAAATACTATGCTAATTATCTAATCAGATTTGATTCCATTAAGGATGTACCCAGCTTCCCTAACCTTGAGAAGGCAGGGACTGATCTCTTCTCTTCTCTTCTCTTCTCTTTTGATTTTATTTTCATTTCATTTATTTTCTTTATTTTTCTATCGTTTTCAAACCTTTTCTCTTTTTTTACTGCATTTTCTATTCTTTTTCTTATCCCTTTTCCTACCTTTTATTTTATTTCATTTTATTCAGACTTCTTTTAATTGCTTTTACGTTTCTGTTTCAAACTGAACTGAACCTTTCCAAACCAAACTGAACTAACATCTCTGACTGCTTAAAGGTTTAGGAATTTGAAACGTATTGTCCTGTTGTGATTTTTATTTATTTATTTTTTCATATTTACACCTCACTTGCTGTAGTACAAAAGGCTTTGCCAGCCTATTCCTCTGATTGGGGTGTTTTTATGGCACCGTTCAGTATTATTTCTCCGTTACCACACATCTGAAGGCGGTCTGCCCGACAGTGAGGTGACACATGGTGTGTGTGAGAGCTAGATAATGAAATCTTTATCACATGTTTGGGAGGCCTGTAATTCCATTTGGTCTACTAATCCTTCAGTCACTCTGTCTCTCTGTCACTCACTGAACAAACCTGTCTAACCAGAATTCCCCTTCCATTCATCTACAGTTTACACTCTTTTTAATGGCACCAGTGTAATGAGCCTAAATAAGCCTACTTTTAAAATAGACCCTAATTACTTTCTTAATAAAAGTAGGTTACAAATGTTGTCTCTAAGTAAATATGTTTTTGAAGGAGAGATAAAGCATGAGTCCTCTGTTCAGTAAGAATATTTAGGGAAACATGCCAGTCTGATGTTACTTGCAGAGTTGTGTTTTGTATTTCATGTTGTCCATAATTTGTATATATATATTTTTTTTTGATGCCATGCACTGAAGACTCCTCGGGTCTCATCAGTGCTGGAAGAGCTCTTAGGAAAGCCTGATTGAGCCACCTTGCTGACTGTCTGCTGCTCAGAGAGCGATGGCCTCTCTTGTGTAATCAGGACCAGCCACACAGGGCGTCCTTTAACAAAATAGCCTCATCACCTCCCCCTCTCCATACGCTGTAACCGAGACAACAGAACTCCTCACCATCCCCCTCCCCACGGCACTCTATTTCCAAATCCCAAAGGCTCTTTTCAGCGTAACACCGAAAAAACATCAATCACACCCGATACGCCCACATGTACACTAGGGTTGGGTATCGTTTGGGTTTTTTTCGATAAAGGTGCCAAATCAATACTTTTAAAACGGTTCCGGTGCCTAAACGGGGCCTGAAACGATACTTAAAATAAATAAATAAAATAAATAAATAGTCCCCAAAAAATGATGGATTGGCTATTAGCACTATAAACACACGATGTCTGTTTCATTCATACTGGATGCCAGAGGGCGCCCTCGCACAGAAAATTCACATACCACAGAAGAAGCAGAACTCATTCCCTCCAGGAAATCCCTTATATGGACAAAGGCATGGCTATTATAGCTGTAACTGAGTAAACATAACATATAAACGTTTTGAATGATAAAACAAAGACAATGAACACTCGACTGCGACAATATCGTTTATCTGTGATATTTAAGCCATCTCTGGTATTTTCATAAAAATTAAGTATATTTATAATAAAGTGAAAGTGACGGCATGTGGCCAAGTTTGGTGACCCATACTTGGAATTAGTGCTTTGCATTTAACCCATCCTTAGTGCACACAAACAGCAGTGAACACACACAAACCGTGTACACACACCCAGAGCAGTGGGCAGCCACTTATGCTGCGGCGCCCGGGGAGCAGTTGGGGGTTCGGTGCCGTGCTCAAGGGCACCTCCGTCGTGGTATTGAAGGTGGGGGAGAGCGCTGTACATTCACTCCCCCCACCTACAATTCCTGCCGGTACGAGACTCGAACCCACAACCTTTGGGTTATGAGTCTGACTCTCTAACCATTAGGCCACGACTTCCCCATAATGGCAGCTATCGATGTTTCTTTTTTACAGTAGTTATATGGAAAATAATTTTCTGCCTCCTCTGTGACAAGAAGCCACAAGAAGCATTTGACTGGTGTTGTGGAGTAAAAAGGTTATAATGTTCTCTTTTGTTGGATAACAAGTTTAGAAATGTGAATACAAGGGACGTTTAGCTTTAGGCATTTTAATTTAAGCATGTTTAGCTTAGTTAACGGAAGGCTACCTGCTGCCATCAGCGCAAGTGTAATTACTGCATTCACGCGCTCCTCGGATGCTCTCATTTCCCGAGCTGTGCCTTTAAGTCGGAATGTGAAAACAACATGGACACTCTCGTTACTACAAAGATTTGTTAGATTTGTATTATTAGAGCTTTATGACTTGAGTTCACGTGCATTTTCTCAGTCGGGAAATTATGTTTCATGTGCGGTGCCGGTGATGATGCTTCTTATGTCCGTTTCGGAGAACCAGAGGACAAATATTTAAATCGATAGTTCAGGCATGGCACCGAAATGAGGCACCGAAATCTGCGTTCTGATTTGGTTCTAGTACATACCGGTTACATAGGTACCAGTGCCATATTGGTACCCGGTTTCGGTACCCAACCCTAATGTACACACAAACAAACAAAAAAATTAAGCCTTACTCTTCCACACCCATCTCTACCCATCTAAATGTAGTTATGCCCATAATTGCCTCCAATTTCCCTGAGTCACACCTGACATATTAAGCTACTGTACACAACGATTTCCTATCTGGTCCCCAGAGGGAACAAGTGCCATTTGATTATGGCTAAATGTGATTATTGTCTTCCCGTCCAACTGGCTTGTGGCGGTCTTTTGTCCCTGACAAAGCAAGAGAACAAGGCTACCACTCTGATTGTGATGGACTAGTCTGGATGTTGCTCGGTGAACAAAAGACTGTTAATTTTTTGTTGAAATAGGCATTCATGACACAATGAAATAAACAAAAAGAAAGAAATCAGATGCACGGAAAACTGTGTAAAATGAGTAAAAACTACTCTCACAATCTGGTTTGCAGAATAGGGTAATAGGCCAAGTGCTATATTTATAATTTTTTGTTTTAATAATAATTTATTTATATAAATTCTATAATAATTTGTTGGTAATAATAATAATTGTATTCTTAATTAAAAATTTTGTCATTATTACTTATTTCTTGGAAGAACAAAGAAAGAAAGGCTGTTTAAACATTTGTATGGCTTATAACTTAAATTTGTTTAGATGTCTGTATGTATTCTGACTGATGAATGCAAGATATTTTTGGCCAGTCTCATCAGACATCAGGCACAAGTAGGCGGCACATTTGCAAAAGGGACTGCTTCTTCTAAACCCCATCAATTAGTAAAATTTAACCAATCTGTTCTGGTGAGGGGATGGTTTGGAGCAAATGGTGGTCTGCACATACAGAATTTGAAAGTATAACACTAGTGAATGACATCTTTAGTGTGGTACTGTATCTCCTTTAAGATATTACCTCTCATTCTTTTTTGAGACATCTCAATCACTTGGTTACATCTTTTTTTAAATGTTCTGCTTCAAACAATAATATGATTTTTTTCACATTCTGAATAGCATCGGGTTGTTATTTGTCATTTGAAAATGTCATGTTTCAGTAATGGAAATTCATTCAGAAATGACACAACTTGTCTTTATGACTCTGACAAAAAAATAAGACTGGGCCAGACCTAATGGAGTTCTCTAGTAGAGCAAAACAATGGAGATAGAGATAACCTTATTTACTTTACACATAAGCTTATGCATGTTTTCAGGATGTTTTTGTCTTCAACATTTTTTATATGAAATTAAAGGCCTACTTTTTGATGAAATATTTAATATTTCAAATATTTTCTAAATGTTGTGCTGGCTGTAATGCAAAAAAGGCTTAAATAGGCCAGAGACATTTTTATGCATGTATTTTTGGTGACTCCTCCATTGCAAGGGTCAAGACAATATTTATCTTTATCCATGATAAAGCATGTGTTTGTGGCAATGAGAGTTTATATGCAAGTCACTGAGTGTAGATATCTGGTTCTGGACAGAGGTCATACAGTGCTAAGCTGTAATTGCATTGTTAGAAGTGGGCAGATGTGAACATCTGATGTCCAGCAATGCATCTATTGATCCTCATTACTTTGTGTACTTGGAGACAGCAAAGGGCTTTCATCCCCACAATCACTTTTTTAATTCTGACAAGCATGAAATGAGCATATTAGCACTATTAGCCATCACTGATTGAGAGTTATTTGAGTTGTTTGCGCAGGCTTGCAGTAGTCTTATGCAAATGCTGGAAGTAGTAAGCATCTTTATTTACTGTTTATTAAGAGGATTGCTAATATAAATAAATCTGGAATATAGCCAGTAGGATACTATTAAAGGAATTGTTCACCCGCAGGCCATCCAAGATGTAGATAAGTTTGTTTGTTCATTGGATCAGATTTGGAGAAATTCAGCATTTCATCACTTGCTCACCAATGGATCCTCTGCAGTGAATGGATGTCGTCAGAATGAGAGTCTAAACAGCTGATAAAAACATCACAATAATCCACCAGTAATCCAAACAACTCCAGTCCATCATTTAATGTCTTGTGAAGTGAAAAACTGTGTTTGCAAGAAATAAATAAATCATTATGGTGTTTTAACTTTGTTTAAACTGTCGCTTCTGGGCAAAAAATATAAATAAAAATCAGCTGTTTGGACTCTCATTTCTCCAAATCTGCTGCGATGAAGAAACAAACATCTTAAATGGCCTTGAGGATGAGTACATTTTCCTTAGTTTAGTTTCTAAGAATTGTTTCTAGTAGTCTGGTTTTCATCTCTATTTTAGGGATGCAAAGTTTGGTTAGAACAGATACAATTTGTCTTCACAAATCATGGTGAGCTGCATATGGAGGAATTAGTTAAGCAAAGTGCTGCCTCAAGGCTGTACGTAATTTTGGCCAAATTTGAAGACATCATTGAAGGTTTTGGAACAGATTCATCATGTTAATTGAAATAGCTGGTAAGTTTCCAATGTTTTTAAAATTATGGTTCTGTAAAGTTTGAATCTGTTAGTGTATTAGAGTGATGCAATTTAGACAGTGTTTGAGTGTTTACATCTCAGAAGTTAACTAAATATACCAAAACCTCAGTTTGCGGAACATATAGCGACATCCTTATTTTGAATAAAAACAATGTTTTTGTTGTTGTAAAGGTCTATAGTAATTATAATGAGCTTTATATAAAAACAACGGACGTCTATTTTATATCCTCATCTAGATATCTAAGTAAATGTGTGCGTGTAGATATGTATGAGACAACCTACACCTGTTAGTAATCGATACCCCTCTCAAGCGGAACCTGGCTGCCATGGTAACCCCTCTAGAGCTGTTTGTTTGGGATGCTGTGTTAGCATGGTGCCTGGGCTGGTTTTCACTGATCTTGGCTAAATCTAACCAAAACGGACGCTTTTGTGCATGATTGTGCATCAATGGAAATCTTAGAGTAGCTCACACAGCTATTCCTAATGCTAATTTCCTTTCCTGTTATAATCCACATACAGTGCTTCACAGTACTGACTCACACTTTCATAATATCAACCTTCGTAATGAAGTCTTGCATTTCTCACAATGTGTTGACACGCTTAAGGGCTGACGATAGCTTTGAGAATTATGCTGCATTCCATTCAACTTCAAACGTCCTGCTTGAAAAAGTGTCATTTGATGTCGGACTTGGATACAGGTTTTTTTTTTTTTCAATTTCATATCCATTAACTGTAGCATTAAGAAAATATAAAGTCGGTTATTACAGACAAAAAGACAAAAATGTGTTTTCTTAAAATGTATATTTTTCTACAAAAAAAAAACATAAAAGATCAAATAAATAAATAATAGCACAACTAAACTACTTTCTACACAGCATAACACCCGATTACGAAGACTGCCGGCAGAATCTCTGGGTGGATGGCAGATTCTGACCCACATTTTCCCAGAGCCTGGCTAACCTGCCTTGTGTGTATGTGCTGACCACTGTTTGAATTGTGTGCATTGTGAAATATGCATGAGTCTTGCCTGGGCAAAGCGCCATGAGGAAGCAGGTCAGCCCTGGGCTGGACTTGAGAATCTGTTAAGTGTATACACACACACACACACACACACTACACAACACACACACACACACACATATAAACTGGACGTCACCGAGCACATGCTCAACTGCAGGTTGTACAGTCACTAAAAAGGAAGCAGAGAATAAGGCTTGTTTTGTGTGCCTGCACAGGTTTAAAAAAATTTTTTTCGTAAGGGATGCACAATGCATTACTGATTTATATGTAGATAGATATATTATATATATATATATATATATATATATAATTAATAGAATTATGTTATAATTTAAATCAATGTGTTGCCATTTCTTTGTAATTGTTTGTTAAATTTACTGTGTGTAAACATGGTTTTAAATTTATTGACAAAAAAACATTACTATTATTATTATATTAAATTAATTTAGGTTTGGAACAACTTGTGGGTGAGTAAATGACAATTTTCATTTTTGGGTTGAACTATCCCTTTAATAGTTTAATACTTAGCAAATTTCAAAAATAGGAATTTGTTTTCATTGTTGAATGGATTGATTTTAGTTTGTAGTGTTTTTTTTTTGATAATCTGGCCACTTAACATTTTAATCACACTTTGTTAATGCCTGGCATTGCTGTAATTGTCTGTTTGTGAGACAGGATCCTGTCCTTGTTCACACTCTGACCTGTGCTTTTGGTTAAATGCTGCACATCTATTCTTTCCTGTTCTTCTCATTCCTAGAACCCACACACACCAAAAGTAACCAGTGTAGGTGTCGTGCCTGTGTTTGGTGTGTGCAACACCCCCCAGTGCTTTGGATGCCTGAGATAGTCACCTGATCTGGCCTTTCTGTGAGTGATAGAGTTTGTGACCTCAAGCCAGATGAGATGCCCTGCCAACAAGAGCCAGGCAAAAAAATGAAGGATGATTGTCTGTTTCAAAGCAAGCAATATTTCATCAGAGGGCAGTTACTGTGTCCCGACAGTGTAAGTGCTCAATTTAGAACTTAGATGTTTTAGAACATAAGTAACTGTAAGATGTCCTCTGCTGGTGTTTCACAATACGTTTGGAACATTTTCTTTCAAATATGTAACTGGAAGCTGATGGCAAGGGAAAAAAATCGAATGCTGTTCCTTTAATAGTGTTATGATATAATCAGTAGTTTCCGTAAATCAGTTGAGAATTCCCATTGGCCCAAAAGACCGTTTCACCTCAGGCAAAGTCAATAGCAGGTTCAGAATGACGTTATCTGGTGCACACATCTGTTGTGCTTAGAAAACATAGGGGCCAGACACCAGGATATCTACTTTAGAAAACTGATGAATTATGAACTGAATTAAGAGGGCATGGTGATGTTAGCCAAAAAGGAAGTGTGTTTCAGACATGAAACAACTTCTTACGTTATGATGGAAGATTACGAACACAAATGTTTTTCTACACTGATGAATCATTTACAATAATACCAGGAGTGTTTTTTTAGAAAGTATTTGGGCTCCCTTTTGATTTCATGGTGACTTTAATGAAACTTAATTTGCTAGTTGAGAAACACTTTCAGATGTTAAAAAGCAAGCAATAGTATTAGCGCAAGTTTTTTTATTTTTAGCTACAACTTAAGCCACTGTTTCTGGTGTTAGAAATCCAAAGGACACAAGCACCGCCATGCCTTTGAGGAGGCGGTTAATGTTTTCAGGTCTTTAGATCCACCATCCGGCATCACACCATCACAAAAGCATAGGGAGAAAAAGGGTATTCTTTTTTTTTTATATAAACACAGTGGGTCTTCGTCTCTCAGAAAGCTCTATTTAGGAAATGAAAGACTTCAAAGGCAGTGTTGTACCCTTTCATGTCCCAGATTAAACGGTACGATCAGTCTGCACAAATGGGTTCGCTCTACACACGGGGAAATCCAAGCTATGTGCGTGTACGTGCGTGTACGCTTATAGGTATTCCTCCGCATGACGGTTTGGTTTTATGTGTTATGCAGATCTGCACACAAGATGCTTGTAACGTGGTTGGCTTAGAAGAGAAATGAGAAAGTGACACATCAGATTATGACATTCTGTCTGCTGTATTAATATTCCTTTCTTGTAGTACATTGGTTTCTGTGTGGATTGAATTTGTGTGTCGCAAATAATGTCTACATACTAGACACATCAGATCTGACACAAACATACACATATTTACATGGACACATCTTTGGTCTGGCGTGTCGGGAATAGCTGGCAGCTTCATGCTGAAGGTGTAGACTTCCTGTCAAGAGGTCACTGCTTTGATTACCATTTCCCCTGTCACTTTCCCCCCCATCTAAGCGAAGTGGGAGTGATGGGTAACATAGCTGAGAGCGAGACCACCAGACATTCATGCTTCTGGTCTAATCACAAGCTGTTGTTTGGATGTCATCATGTGCTCATGTGTCAAGTTTGCTGCCAGGGTTTTGCAAGTCTTGCTCGTATGTGCCAGGAGCATTATGCTAGATGAGGACTTCCTCTGTTTACACCCACTGGCATCCGACATGGCTTATGAATTTAACATAGCCGACCTTTGGTATGAGAGTGTTTGCTATTTTGGGTAAGTTGACTGTATTGAATAAAATATTCAGCAATTTTAGTTCAGCTCTACTGCAAGAGCAGCTGTTTACCTGGAATCTCTTCTGATGGCAGAATAGTTTTATTTGGTTTACTGCCTCAATTAGAGGTAATAACTGATCTAATCAGACATATTTTGTTCACTTAGTGTAGGCCTATTATTAGAGCAAAACGTCCAAGTATTGCCAAGTTATGTTTACCACAGACCTTATTTGACTCATAAATTGAAAAAAACAAAACAAAACAAAAACAACAGAGGGAACCCATGAAGAATTAGTCTTCTGGATTTTGACATTGCAGCTGCATGGGACTCGAGTGCCTCCATCGTGAGTTGATTGGTTTGTGAAAAGTGGACGTTTCATACCTACAGGTTGTTGCATTTGGATGAAAGTCTATTTTTTTGTTGTAATGCACACTTATGTATCAATTACAATAAAACCAGGAATGTGTACTGAGAACTAGGGGTGTGCGATATATATCGTCTGCGATAATATCGTAATTGTTGTTTTAACGATATGCGATTTGACATTATCGAGTATTTTGCAAAAGCCATTCAAAACACCCCTACAGAGCACACGCATACATTACGTAAGTCTAGACTAGTGCGTGTGCGCATATAGTGTGTTTTCTTTCACTGCATGATTCAGTCTATTAAAATGCATTTAGAATGATTACAAATTCAAGACATGATGGCAGAAAATTTATATATTTTTACCACTTCATATAGTTATTCAATTTTACATGAAAAGTGCCGTTTTTCTCCAAAAATTACCATGATTACAAATGTGACATTGAATTCAATAAACAATAAGTTAATTAAGAGACTTACGTTTTAGACACCATATTGCCTTTTTTTGCTCTATTTCGCCAACAAAAATCATTATGAATACAGCCACAGTGCTGTTTTGTGTCTCTGAGCAACATGACGTTGTTTTATTCTTGAATGAATCAACCGTTTAAATAATTCGATTAAATCGAAATGACTCGCTTATTAACAGTGACTTACTGCCACCTACTAGCGCTTTTAATTTCACATTTCGCTTTTTCCCTTTCTTTTTTCTATTTTTTTTTCATGGTTTAAATCCTGTTCAAATTTCACTCATTAAACGTTTTATTTTTAATATATCCCAACATTATTTAGCATTGTGAATTGCATTAAATTCATTCATTCTTGCATTAAACAAATCCTTTGTGTAAAACAGTCTGTGCCACTTCAGATGCAGCTTTTGTGTTGATTTAATTTGCTTGGTAACATCCCAAATGTCTTATTATTCTAATTCCCTTATTAAATGTAAGAATTTGACTCAAAACATAATGGACTCTTTTAGAAAAAATGGCTTTATAAAGTAAAAAATGCCCATAAAATGCAAAATAGTTTAAACTTTTGGAAAGAATTAATTTCTATCAGTTTTGAACTGACCACCACACAGAATATGAAGAATATTTAAAACATTATGAGTCAGCTGTCTTCGGCAGTCTTTAAGGTACCAGCACAATAACACACTCGGCAAAATATTGTCTAATTATTGTTATTGATAAAATCCCAGAAAATATCAAGATTTTTTTTTGTCAATATCACACACCCCTACTGAGAATGTAATAGAGGTCCATTTTGATTTTATGTTGACTGTGCAAACAGAGCTGAAAAGGAATCACTTTTAGCAGAAATATATTCAATTTAATTTAGGGGTGGCAAAAATATCATACCACGATTTTTTCAAGAGAATCACAATTCACATTTTTAATCACCATTCTTTGTCATGTTGGTTTACTGTTATGCAACTTGTCTGAGCAGTACAAGCCAAATAATTTCCCTATTTTTAAAACAAAGCCTTACAAGGTAACAAAATATAAAATAAAAAGAAAGGCAGACATTTAAGCCAAAGTGGGCGAAGATAAAAGTCTTTGTCATTATTTTATCTTTGTTCTTAAAAAATAAGAACAAAGATACACATAACATACAAATAAAACAAACAGTGCTTTATTTTTCAGGTACAGTTGGTGTTTTAGCATGAGCATTCAAGAAATTGAATGAACAAATATAAAATTAAAACACTATATACACTTCACTGTATACATTATACATTGATTCTTAGTAAAGCAACTGTATTAATGTTAGTTAATATAAAGAGCAGTGAGTGATTTTTCTTTGTGTTTTGTTGTTTTATTAACAATAAAGGGATAGTTCACCTAAAAATGAAACATTCTGTCATTTACGTCACTCTCAGTTGGTTTTAAAAACCTGAACGAGTTTTTCTTTCTTCTCTTGAACTAAAGGTTATTTTGAATGGTTTAACAAACAAAGCTATCCCCATCTAGACATCCATATACTTATTTATTTATACATTGTAGTATGTTTTCCCCTACTATCAAAGTCAATGGACCAGCAACTGTTTTTGGTTACCCACTTCTTCAAAATATCTTTTGTGTGCAGCACAAGAAAGAATTATACGGTTTGGACAACATGAGAGTGAAGTAATAAAACAGAAATTTAAATGTTGGGTGACTATCCCTTTATGACAATCAACATAGGGCTGGGCGGTATGACGGTATATATCGTTACCATGAAATAAAGTTGTCTGTGTTAGAGATTGTGCTATATGTGTATCCACGGTATGTCAAATATAGCTGCACACCTTTTGAGTGATAAGGAAACTCATGCATAAATTATCACCATTGAATGCCCAAGACTTGTGACGCACTTGGTAGAGTTACTAAGTGCAATAAGTAGTGAAAAAGAACTCAATGCGGTGCTCGCGCTGACTGACACACAGCCGAAGCGTGCACTGAAAGCCCCTCTCTCGACAGCATGCGATCGCGAAAACGGATCTCTTTCGTGTTTTATTGTGCTTGAATGGTTAAATACGCACACAGTTATGTCATAATGCCCGTCGTGTGGAGTATTCAAGTAAACACAGTTGGTTATATTTTAAATAATTGTAAAACAGTTGGGTGAAAACCGGATGTTTCAGTATATTGTATCAGTGCAGTAGGTCATAAAGAGACCGCAGCCTTATTTACCTGCTGCTGTCTGTCATTATTAATGTTAATCATGTTTGATTGATACAGTGAAGATTTATACACTTTATTCAATTTCTGTAATATTTCTTACTACATGTTAAATAAACCTAGCCTACTGTAGCTGAATAAATTAAAAATTTATTTTATATTTATTTGTGCTATTGTGTTTGTAATTTGCTTCTTTTTCTTAATTTTAATAACAAAAAAAATACCTATATCGAGGTACATATCGTTATCGTGAAATAAAAATTCTCATACCATTGAAATAAGATTTTGGTCATATCGCCCACCCCAAAGTGGCAGCATGTTTAGTACTATTAGACTGCTGTCACTATAAGACCTGCATGCATCTAATATACAGGCACTCATCCGTTTTTCTCTCAACTGTTTACTTTCATTTTAGACATAAGCAACCGTGTTTATATGTAAACTTTGTGTGTTTTTGACAGTATTAGTGCAATTAGTCGTACAAATCACACAGTCCAGTAAACCCGGGGCGCTGTTGAGACGAGCTTTTTCCGGTTGTGGCATGTGCTCTCATAAAACCATGTCAGAAAAGTAATGCAACGGAAATTTTTAACCGGCAAGACTTTCAAATAATACATTCAAATAATGTACTTTTGTGATTGTGAAGTGCAATGTCCTGTGAGTGTAACTCTACAGCTGAGTTAACATTTAATGTGAATTTATGTTATGTTATGTATGTTATGTACAGTATATTGAGACGGAGGTGTCAGATCTGCAACTGATACAATGTGCGCTGTAGCACGATATTTCTTCAAAAGCAGATTGTGGAGACATTTTAATCGTGCACGATCAAAAATCGTGATATCACACCCCTAATTTAATTAAATATTCAATTCTAAACTTGGAATTAATTGGTTGAGTTGTGAACTAAGTTGTCCTGCGTCATTTCCTGATATGCTGATTCAATTGACAAGCTAAAAACCTTGTTTTCAGATTTGGCAAGAGTTAAAAATTAGTGGTTAAACGGATCGTAGTTTGATCCGTGATCCATACGGACCAAGCCCCACAGTTCGGGACGCATGTGATCCGTGGATTAATTGCAAAATTTAACCATAATAGAGTATAAGTTTATCATTTGTTCGTATTTACACAAGCAAGCGAATTTTAAACAATTCCAGAAAGAAAAGGTGAAAGGGAACTCGTTTCGTTACTCGCGTGCTGTTCTCTAACTGCACACAGAACAAGGAACATCACATGAAGCTAGGGATGCAACGATTATAGATTTTGTTGGTACGATTATTGTCTGAGGAATAATCACGGTTTTACGATTATGACGATTATTATGCATTTTGTCATTTCCCAACATTACTAATGTATAAAATCACATGAACACTCTTTAGATATTAAAGTGTTATTTATTGCTGGCTTTTGAAACAGAAATAACACAGTAACCAACAATACAGCACAAAATAATAATAAACAAAAGACAAACAAAAGTCCATCTCTCCCATTGGAATTTAAAAAAGGTGACTTCTGCTCTGTAAACATCCATGACAGTTTTTCTCTTTTGAAAATAACAAATGGAAATGGATCACAATAGTATTTAATGTTTTCAGTTTGTACAATCTTTACATTTCTTTTGGACCTGGGGTAAAGAATTTGGAAACATGGTGAAAAAAAAAATCTTGTTGGTTTTTACTTATGAATAATACTACAACAGGGATAGTAAATAACAAAGTTAATGAAGTAGCCTATTATTTATATCCGATTAATATTAACTTTATTTGTCCCACAGGGGAAACTGTTCCTAATGATGGAATATACTGAAATATTATTGTAATCAACTGTCATCCATACGTATTAATTTTAATAATTTTTTATAATAATTCATATGATTTTACATGTGGCCTGAGAAAATCATGTCTATTATTTTGGTTTGTGAGATCGGAGATCGCGCTGCGCATGTGTACAAACATTCAGGAGGACACAAACTTCTTGAGAATGCTGCCCCGTGACTTTTATTAATAAAGATAAATTAAATCGTCCGACTGGAGAGATGCACAGACACAGGAGCTAATTCCACAGCAGACTGTCACCTCTCTCCTCTCGAATCTCACAAAAGAATAATTAATTCAAGTAGCTAAATGTTATTAATTAATTCAAATAAATGTGATCTTACTATTTCATCTCTTTCTGATCTGAATGCTGAGCTAACGAGCTGTAGCTTCACGTCAGGTGGTTCTTGCCTTCACGTCGTGCATTAAAATCGTTCAATGTACAGCTAGCCGTGCATCATCCCTTATGTATTCGCTCTTTAGCAGCAGTTTTTAATGAAATGAATGAATGAAAATGAATGAAAACAGCTGAGAAAGAAATCGGATGTGATGTGTATCATTATATCGGATCCGTGCATCAGGTCTTAAATGGACAGCGGCCTATAAATACTGCTGCCATCATTTAATGATCATTAAACAACAAAACAGCTGTGATAAAAAGCTATATTTAATTTATACAGTGAACACAATGCAGTTTTATTTTACACTTAATTACATTTCTGTTTTGCATAATACTACCACCCATTATTTTATTTGACCATATTCTGTTGTATTTATCTATGGCTGTGTAATTTGGTGTATTTTGTTCTTATTTTTTCGGGCTGTTCTCTTGGTCTCTTTATCTGTTTAAACTGATCTTATTTAATCTCATAGTAGTTTGCTGTGTATCAAAGAATACTTTCGCTTTCAAGTATAATGGAACGCAATTAAAGGCTCTTTTCTGTTTCCTTGCTGATCCGAAAATTGATCCGATCCGTCGGTCAAAAACCATAATGTGATCCGAACCATGAGATTTGTGATCCGTTGAACCACTATTAAAAATCCTCCTGGGTATGGCTTATTATAGTTAGATTTTCTGGTATAGTGCATATATGTGGTGTTTAATTCTCCCTGCAGGCATGTTTTCTAAAGAAAGAATCCTTTTTAAGTTTGATTTCTTGCACATTAGCGATGGCTGACATTCTGATGTTGCACTTACAGCAGTTTGTTACACACTAGTGTCAGTGAATAATGTAAGTGTGTGGAACATTTTGAAGCTTAAAATAATGAATACTCCAGAGGTGTTATTTTCACATTCCTCCAACATTTGGTGAGTTTAAGGTGTCATTCCTCATGTCTGCCACTGACAGAGAGCACAGAGGGGCAGAGGCATGACAAATAACCCACCCATGTATTACAGGCACTTTTTTCTCTAGACATTTTGGTTAAATTTAACAGGAAAATGTTGGAAAATTTAACGAAGGGGCAGGAGCTCTGAAATTTGGTCAGATATAGGCTATGGTGAAGACACGTGATTGCAGTGGAGCTGACCTTATGTAATTCTACTATTGTTGTTCTGTGGAAATCCCAGACAAGGACGCATCAGTTTAATAACCTGAAATAAACATATATCGAGCCAAAAGTATCCCAAATAGACATTAGCATGAAGAAGAGGGGTGTTAAGAAGCCTGCTGAGAAATATCAAAGAATGATTGAAGCTTTTGGGACACTTCAGCTGGAAGAATGACTTAATGTAAATAAATATTGAATAACAGTACAATATAGTGTAACTGCACAGGCGCTGAGCTGTTAGCACTACAAACTCTGATGTCCCACTGGATGATTCAAGGCTTGGTTAGCTATGCCAAAGTGTTTATTCTTCCTCGTTTTTATTTTTAGCAGCCAGCTAATATTTTGTCAACTCTACTGTGCCTCTGGCAGAAGTGCTTAAGTGTAAGTGTCTTTTGCAATTTAAGTGACCTGCTTTCTGGCTTCGAATTTCCCATTACTGGGAGTGACATTTCATTTAGGGCCCATCATTCATCTTTCTTGCGCCTGGGCCATGAGCGTCTGCACCCTCTCTCTCTTGCAGCTGAACCTATTTTTACATTTCCTATTTATTTATTTTTAAGGAAGAGACTAGCTCCTCTTTGTGCTGTTTTGTGGGCGGAATAAACCTTATCAAAACATGCATTTCAGCTAATTTATGAAAACACATTTTCTCTGTGAATCATCATGTCAGTTAGAAAGTTATAAAAGATTTGGAAAAAGTAAAATGACATACTGTACTTGTAAATCAAGTAAGAGACTAGCTTCTCTTTTTGCAGTTTTGTGTAAAAAAACAACAACTTATCAAACCATGCATTTTGTCTGTAATCATCGTGTCAGTTTTATAAATGTTATAAATTAATTGAAGAAAAAAATAATAAAATGACAAATGCACTGTACTCATAAAAATGTAAGAAACTTGCTTCTGTTTTGTAGAGAAAACTTGTAAAAAGATTTGTCTATGGAGGACAGGAATAAATTTTTTTTGGTCCCAGTACAATAGAACTTGAGGGCAATCTTGATCAGAGCTAAACTAAAAAGGTAAATTTGATGATACAGGAAGAGTCACTGTGGTTTGTTTGTGAAAAAAAAAAACAGAAAGTGATGGTAGATGTGGCCCTTAGGTAGTAAATCAGCGGAAAATGAACAGCACCGGCTGCTTCCCACGCACACTCAGCATACATTAATCCTGTTTACATTTTATTTATTTTTTTAGTTTTTTTAGCATTATTTACTTATGTGAATAATTATAATACCAATCAATTATTTTTTTGGTTAGCTAATTTGCACATTGTAGTACGGTTGCGGCTGGGACTCCCACATGCACATGCTCAGTTATTGCCTTTATGAAAGTGACCTCATTATTACAGGAAAATGATTTTGTTTCGAAAAGCACAATGATCAAGATAGCAGAATGGCCTATATGGATTTTGAAACCAGTGAGGGCGACGTATCTGATTGCATGTTATGCAAGGTGAGAATATGAGTGACCCTTTTATTTTAATCAGCACCAATTATTCCTTGTAATAATTTCCATCATAGTTTAATTATGGAAACGTTTCTTTCTGTTATCAGATAGTGAGATTTTCATATGTGGGATCCCTGACTGGCTGGTCTTAGATTATATTGTAAAAGATAAACACATGCATAATGGGTTGTTGCTCCAGTCCAGCATGACAAAATTACCAGATGTATCGTCAGAGGACAGCACAAGTGAGTGAGTATGCATGTGTTTGATTCCCATATTTGCTCTCCCTTAGAGTGTCCTCATTATGTTCTCTCTACTGGAAACCTTATCTGATTGAGTCGGAGACTGCAGGGTGCAGTGCATTCTGGGACGATGGCCACCCCTTTAGGGAACTGGTAAGGGCCATTGATAATTGGTAACAGAGGCAATCTTGATGTCTTTTACATGCCTGTACAAAAAAAGGCAGTGTAACCTCCCTAACATTTTATCTTATTGTTGAGGATTTACACTAAGAAATCATTGTAGTAACTGCATTCACTCTAGTAGTATTACAACAAGAAACAGCATTAACAAGCTATTTACTAGTAATAAATGATCTCAGAATTCCAATAGCCAGTCTATTGGTTATAACGTCCAGCATTTTACATATGTGACCCTGGAGCACAAAACTAGTCTTAAGTCGCACGGGTATATTTGTAGTAATAGCCAAAAATACATTGTATATGTCAAAATGATTGATATTTCTTTTATGCCAAAAATCATTAGGATATTAAGTAAAGATCATGTTCCATGAAGATATTTTGTAATTTTTGATTAGTAATATGCATTGCTAAGAACTTTATTTGGACAACTTTAAAGGCGATTTTCTCAACATTTTGATCTTTTTGCACCCTCAGATTCCAGATTTTTAAATACTCGTATCTCTGCCAAATATTGCCCTATCCTAACAAACCATACATAAATGGAAAGCTTATTTATTCAGCTTTCAGATGATGTATAAATCTCAATTTTCAAAAATTGACCCTTATGACTGGTTTTGTGGTCCAGGGTCACATATTGTTTTGGTACAACAGTATAATTTTCTGGCCAAATTGTGACCCACTTGATAGTGAAGTTTACCCTGTGCTATTGTTGTGAAATTATCTTGACACTCTTGAGCCATCTGGTCTCATGTTCATGTAGGAGGGTTGACGTGATACCGTTATCATTTTGAGTGTGCGTTTCGCATCACTGACAGTGTTCTGAAGATTTTTTGGGGCGTACCAGAAGCTCCTGCCTGGCCTCTGGCTTTTGATTAGGTTTGACAGACAAAATGGCTCATCGAAGACCACCTCCATTTTCTTCAGACACACTGGTTAGAAGAGCATCTCTTTTTTTTCTTTTTTCTTTTCTTCACCGAGAAAAAGCTTCCCTAAGGGTAAATATTTCTAACCAGCTCTGCTTTAACAAAGAACATTAACATGCAGAAACACAGCACTAAAATAGAAGCGCTTTGTGCTTTAAAATGAAAATTTTGTAGAGCAGGTTCTTTTTCTTTTTCTTTTAATATGCATTTAAAAAAATGGTAAATTAACATAATGTATGTTATTTGTGTAACATTTTATTTTATTTGCAGGAATTTTAGATATTTTTAAGCTGTTTATTTATTTATTTTTTATTATATATCCATTCATCTATGACAGCATACTAAATTCCATATAGCTAAGTAGAGGTCAAAAGCACAGCACTGACTTTAACTTAGGGACTTTTTCTCCCTTGTCTATATGGTATACAATATGCTTTTACAATCAATATATGCTTTTATGCCATTATTGTACATTGGAAGTACATTTTTTTCTCTCTTTTTGTCTATGCATTCTGTATGTAGTCAGATGGAGTGGATGTCATGCCAATCATTCCAGTTCCTGGCTGCTTTCAGTACAGATTAGTCTGCGACACTCTCCTTTGTTGTGTTTTACTTATACCTAGGGCCCTATGATTTCTGCGATGTGGGAAAACTCGGATGGAATTGCGGAATCCAGTCATAAAAATGGAATTTACTGTATAATGCAGAATGTCACGGAATAAATGGGATGAATAAATCAAAAGTAGGTCAGTACACTTAAATCAAAACGCAATATGGACTAGTGTCTGTGAATATTAAGTCGAAAAATACTATTTAAATATGAATTCTGCATGTTCTGTGCGACTGTGTGAACAAATGGCACAGGCGTGTGGTTCCGTTTACTACACATACTGAAGCGCACGTGACACTCGCTGTGTTTTCAGCATATACCGCCTCAATATATGAGTGAATGCATGAACATCATCAATACAACTGCTTTGAGAGTCACTTCATGAGCATTTTACCTTTTGCGAAAAACTATCATCCTAAAGGTCTTCACAGCAATCAGCCAAAATAAATGTTTATTTTTGGCAACAGAAATATATTCCTCAATGTAATGATAGTACTGCTACTAATAAGATTATTATTAAAACATTATTTTTAAAGGAATATTTATTAGAGAAATTATTTACCTGAATTTATTTACAAGAAAAATGTAAATACACAACACAGTATTTCTGAAAAAAAAAGAAATAAAATAATAATAAATGTATATTTTTCAAAAAAATCAGTTAGTAAAGAGATTAAAATGGAATCTAGAAAATTAATGGAAAACACAGACTTTGATAAAAATAACACTGAATTAAAAAAAAAAAAACAGTATTTCATAGGGCCTTAAAAATGTAATTATTGTTAAACTTTTAATAAATTGCTGTTAAATTGTGTACGTTTCAGGATTTCAATTAATTAGGCATGCTTTTTGATTAATACTATTTTAATTTAACCATTAAAACAGAGTCTAGAAAAATTAAAACGGAAAAACGGAGTCTAGAAAAATTAAAATGGAAAAAAAAATGGAATTTGGAAAAAATAAATAAATAAAAAGATTTCAGAGGGCCCTAACTTATACCACAGTGATCAGATTGTCAGATGTGGTCCAAACTGGCATCTTTTTTGACTGTCCAGAGAAATGCATGGGTTGTTTGAGTGAGAATTGTTGCCTCAATAGCCTTTTTTGGTAGGACGGGGAGGAAGTCCAATGAACAGTGTTCCCACTGAGAAGCAGAACATAATGCACCCCATCACCCATAGTAGTTTTTAATTCCAGAAATTGTACTTTACAGTTCATTTCAAGTCTCTCTTAATTTAATTAATTTTTTTATTATTTATTTAGTTTTACTTTTCTTGGAAGAATTGTCTTTTTTGGTAAACTATTTACTCAGTCTAAGTATATGCAAAAACCTGAGGGATTTTATTTTTGTTTATTTAATTTTAGTTCAGGGTTGACAAATGCTACTTACAAATTTATCTCAGAATACACAAACTAATATGCATAAAACACAAGGGTTACATTTTATCTTTAAAAGCACAGTTTACCCTGTCAAAAATGGGTGCAGGGATACAAAGTGACAATTTGATTGGTTTGATTGTGATTGGGTTGGCACGTGGTGCTACACTCTTTCACAGCACGTCTGATTGGTGGAGCTCTCCGTGGTGCTGAACTCAAGAACAATAGTGCCGTAGTAGAGTGTCTGTTGCCCCCAAGGACAGATTATCAGGCCCTCTTCACTCTTCCACATAATTTGTCCTGAAAGGATGGGGCTTCCACCGATGGCACAGCCTGAGACTCTTGCGATTTCATGGAGAGATGATTTTGATGATTTCAGTGAATTGGTTTGCGTTAATCCTCTTTTGTTTGACCCGCTACCACATGCCCACTGACACAAAACTGTGCTCTGAGTCATGTCATTTTGTTGATGCTATGACTGCATGAGTGCAAAATTCTTTATCTGTAAATCTTTGTGAAATAATAGTTTTAATGTTAATACTGTATATAGTTCCCCAAACAAGATTGTCAGCACTGTTAAAGTGGTTTTTAGTTTTAGAATTGATAGATTTATTAGACACATTTCACAGAACCATCTATTAAATTTTAATAGAAACCACTATCTTCATAATCTGTTAGTAACTCATTTACGCAGTACACACACAAGGTGTTATCGACGTTTGGATTCTGTTTGCTCTACGCATAAGTCCAGACAGCTGTACAATCTGCCTCAGGATGTTTATATAAAGCAAGTCAATTCAAGCAAGCACATGTACTGAGAGAAAATTAACCCAATTATGCGCCTTAATCAGTACCCTGCTCCCATCCAGACGAGAGTAATTGTAGGCCGTGCTCAGCACTTTGAAATTGAGGGCGGAAGAGGCCCCTGTCATTTTTGGGGGTCCAAGACGTCATATAAATGTTCAGTCAATTACTGTAATCAGCCCCAGACAGCACTGTGTCTCCAGTCATGGACGAAATGGGAAAGGAAACTGCATCTTTTCCTCTTTCTTTTTGATCCTCTGTCCTCTCCTGTATTGAGATTACTGAATGTTGCCATCCATTTGAAACATTAAGACTGTAAAATTATATATTGCGTTATATTAATTATTGAAGTACAAATATTGATGTTCCAAAATTCTTGATTAAATATCCACAATTGAAATAAATAATATAATATATATTTGTGTGTATATATATATATATATAATATTATATATATATATAAAGAGGAGAATTATATCTATATATATATCTCATATTATATAATCATTATATATAGTTTATATATATAGCTTCTTTGGGTCTTTACACATGCACAATAAAGTTAATTTAATGTTTTCTGACGTTTCAGTGTGGCTGAGAAACCTTTGGAAATTGCTTGAAAATGCTAGTGTGGACGGAGAGTGTTTTAAAATGAAAACCCTGTTTTCAAGTGTCCTGGATAATATAACGTAGCTCTATTATTTAATCTTTATGTACTACTCCATAACAACTGAAAACAAATCTGGTCAGAACATTCAACCAAATGTGGTACTAGTAATGTGAATGAACGTACGTGTGTGTGTGTGTGTGTGTATGTGTATCGGGAGGTTTTGTTGTCTGCATGCGCTACGTTGGATGTTGCTCTTAATGAGAATGGAAACATATCTGGTGGTGTATTTGTATAGTTATGGTTCACAGCTTCTGTCTTTGCCTTTAATGCATTCAGTGTTATTTTCATATATTTTTTTCTGGCAGTATAGTATGCAGAACACACACGTTAGAGCATTAGAGATTAACATATTAAAGGGAGATTTCAAAAACACATTACACTAAACGTCTTGTGTTCTTTCTGCCATTGACTGCGTTCTCTAGGAGATTGTCTTTTGAAGCGAGGAACAGAAAGGAGGAGAGGAGAGAGTGATGCCTTGTGAGGCTAATGAGTGGAATCATAGCCATTTGTGTAGTGAGTTTTGTTGATTAGCTAATATTTGATTTCTCCACCTCTTGTGCCTCGCAGGACTTTAACTCATTGAGTTTGTTCAGGGGAAAACGGCAATGACTTTTGAAAGCTCAGATTACAGTACCTTGAAAATGAAAATTAACCTGAAGCTTTTTTTCAAAGGGAAGCTTTTTTTGCAAAAAAGCCTGTTATCATTCCAAAGTTGCCCTTGAGAGTTACATTTCAGGTTTACGCTCAGCAAAAACAGCACCACAGTTGATAAAAGCTCTGGATTGATTGGCATATACTGTCTCGCCACTGTCTCATACAGAAAAACAGGTCAGTATATCTGACTCTTGAAGGGCATCATTACAATAAAAAATTCTCCTTATGACTTTTACACATTTTGTGTATTGTAGAAGCCCTTTTTTCCTTTTTTGTTTTTATTTTGATTATTTTTAACAAAGCTTGAAATCACCAAGTAACAAAATATAGGATTTTCCAATTTAGCTTTTCTTTGCAAAGAAAACACCTTGTTGAATGCAGTGATAGCAATGTGAGATAAGGCTATAAGAAAGCTAAGCTGGCGATGGTCTGGAGAGAGTGAATAGGGGAGAGAAACACTCCTCTCCTTTTGTTTCACTTGCTTTCTGACAGTCTCTTTGCCGCTGAAGCTGTCCTTTTGTGTCTGTGACAGCTGAACAGACTCAGATAGACAAAAGGGCTGCATCTGCACTTCACTACAACTTTGACTGCAGCTCCACTGGGAGATTCCAATCCTCCTCCTCTGATTTTCTTTCCCGTTTTGAGGCTTCTGATGAACTATGCAGCCTCGAGATTTACTTCATCTAAATATTGAAGAATTTGGACATGGTGACCCTTTGATAACCCCCATGTCTTGCCTTCTATCTTATAGCTCTGTTCTAGCATATTTACATTTGGCACATTACAACTACATGACCATTTTTTAAAGAAAATAATTATTTAATTCAGTAAGGATGTATGTGACAGTAAAGACTTTTACATTCTTACAAACAATTATATTTCAAACTAAATGTGTTCTTTTGAACTTTCTGTTCATTAAATAATCAAATATATCAGGGTTTCCACAAAAATATTAAGCAGCACATCTGTTTTCAATGCAGAAAATAATAATAACAATTTCTAACAATTGGAAATACTCAACCCACTCTCCCCTTTGCAATTACACCTCATTTGAATCTCATGTGATCACTATAACAGCTAATATAAAACTCCAGGTTGTGGTAATTTACCGCCCTCCTGGGCAAATTCTATCCGCCTTCCTAGAAGAGCTGGATGGGCTGCTGTCCTCATTCCCGGAGGATGGCAGTCCACTTTTAGTCTTTGGCGACTTCAACATTCATTTGGACAAGCCTTATGCTACAGACTTCTTTCACTCCTTGCTTCATTTGATCTCAAACGACTTACCACTACAAGCACTCACAAATCAGGCAACCAACTTGACTTAATTTACACACGCAATTGTATTGCAGACAACATTCTGGTAAAACCCCTACATATCTCTGATCATTTCTTCATTACATTTCAACTACATTTTGCTACCTGTGTGCCACCAACCCCTATACCAGTTACTTTTAGACGAAACCTACGCTCCCTTTCCCCCTCCCATCTTTCCTCCGTTGTATCCTCCTCTCTTCCCTCACCTACCCATTTCTCATCTCTGGATGTGAATGCAGCAACTGACACTTTATGCTCTACTTTAAACTCTTGTCTAGATGATATTTGTCCTCTCTCCTCCAGGCCAGCATGGGCTGCCCCTTCTAACCCCTGGTTATTTGCTCATGAAGAACATCGGACCAAACTCAGGGCATCTGAGAGAAAATGGTGCAAATCAAAAGATCCGTCAGACCTAAGTATGTATCAGTCTTTGCTTTCATCTTTCTCTGCTGAAGTCCATACTGACAAATCTTCATACTTCCACAACAAGATCAACAGCGCTCCAGACACACGTAATTTCTTCAAAACATTTAATTCTCTCCTCTGTCCCCCTCCACCACCTCCTACCACTTCTATAACAGCTGAAGATTTCGCCACATTCTTCACAGACAAAACCAGAAAAATCAGTAGCCAATTCTCAGCCCCACACAAACAGGACTTCAAACCAACCACACCCACTACAAAAACTCCCATCTTCTCCTTCTGTCCCCACACTGAGACAGAAGTATCAACAATTCTGCTCTCCAGCCATCTGCACAGCCCTCTAGATTCAATCCCCACACACCTCCTCCAAGCAATCTCTCCTACACTTTTACCAACACTCACACACATCATCAATACATCTCTCCTCACAGGCACCTTCCCCACTGCATTCAAGCAGGCTCGGATAACCCCACTGCTCAAAAAAACCTACATTAAACACTTCACTTACAGATAGCTACAGACTTGTCTCTCTCCTTCCATTCATAGCGAAACCCCTCGAAAGAGTTGTTTTCAACCAGATATAATTTTTTCTTTCACAGAACAACAAACTGGATGTTAACCAGTCAGGTTTCAGAAGTGACCATTCAACTGAGGCTGCTTTACTGTCAGTCACTGAAGCCTTGTGGATTGCAAAAGCTGATTCAAAATCATCAGTCCTTATTCTGCTGGACCTTTCTGCTGCTTTTGACACTGTCAATCATCAGATCCTCCTGTCTGCCCTCTCTTCAATGAGCATCACAGGGATTCCACTTCGCTGGTTTGAAACCTATCTCACTGGTAGGTCTTTCAGGTTGTCTTGGGGAGGGGAGGTATCCAAAGCACATCAACTGGTCACTGTGGTTCCTCAGTGATCAGTTCTTGGACCCCTCCTCTTCGCCATATACACAACATCACTGGGTCCCATCATACCGGCACATGGCTTCTCCTACCATTGCTATGCTGATGAAGCACAGCTCTATCTTTCATTTCAACCAGATGATCCAACGGTGGCTGCACGGATCTCAGGCTGCCTGGCAAACACCTCGGCATGGATGAAGGAACATCACCTACAGCTCAACCTGGCAAAAAAGACTGAGCTTCTTGGCTTCCCTGCCACTCCAACTCTACAGCATGATTTTTCCATCCAGATAGGTTCTTCTACAATTACCCCATCAACTTCAGTCAAATCATGGTGTAACCTTTGATGACCAGCTGACTACATTGCAAAGACTGCTCGATCTTGCAGATTTGAATTGCACAACTTCAGAAAGATCAGGCCCTTTCTAACGTAGCATGCTGCACAACTTCTTGTCCAGACCCTTGTCATCTCTAGGCTGGACTACTGCAATGCTCCTTCTGGCTGGACTCCCATCAAGCACAATTAAACCTCTACAAATGATTCAGAATGCACCGGCACGACTGGTCTTCAACGAGCCCAAAGAGCCCATGTTACACCTCTCTTTAAATCCTTGCACTGGCTACCGGTTGCGGCACGAATCAAGTTCAAGACATTGATGCTCGCATATAGAACAGCCACAGACTCAGCAACCGCCTACTTCCACTCACTACTACGAAACTACATCCCCTCCAGAAGTCTGAGATACGCTAGTGAGCGACGCCTCATGGTACCATCACAAAGAGGCACAAAATCACTGTTCCAGAACCTTCTCGGTCACCCTCCTTGGCTGGTGGAAACGAATCTCCCACCCCTATCCTTAATGCGAACCATCCCTGACAATGTCAAGCGACAGCTAAAATCATCTCTTTCGAAGCTACTTTGACTTCCATAAAATAAAATACAAAAAAATGTATTCTCTTTATTTATTCCTTCTTCTTCTCTACTTGTCTTATTGAACAAGTCCTAAAACTTGGTATTACACCCTTCTTGTGTCTGTTTGCCTCCCCTTTACGAAGGAATGCTTTAATGTATCCCCCAATTTAAGCCTCGTTGATAAAAGCATCTGCTAAATGACTACATGTAATGTAAACTGTACTAAAGTTTTTTGAAACAAAATCAGCATATTAGAATGATTTTTGAAGTATCATGTGACACTGAAGACTTGAGTAATGATGCTGAAAATACAACTTTGCATCATGGAAATAAATTACATTTTAAAATATTAAAATAGAAAACCATTATTTTAAATTGCAATAATATTTCACAAAATATTATTTTACTGTATATTTTAATCAAATAAATGCAGCCTTTGTGATCATAAGAGACTTCTTTTAAACATTCTTACTTGACCTTACCTTTTTGAAATAAATGTTTACACAGATATATGAGAGCAGTGGTGGAAGTGAGTTTTGGTGTTGTCGTATAGCTAAAAAAAAAAAAAAAGAAATATGGTGTATTTTTTAATGCTACATTTATAATATATATTTTTTTGTCCTTGGATAGCTTCCTTAGCAACTACATGCTTTTGTTGTATGGAAAAGAGCCGCCAGAATATTCTTAAGGTATGTAATGACATGAGAGTGAGTAAATAATGTATGAAGGTATTGGACAGAATTTAAATGGCCACAGACTTTTGAGCAAAGTGAACTTTTGAAAACTGTCTGTAAATGTACATCAGTGTAAATGTGTTGACCCCAATGCTAAGCAAACAATGTTTTCTGCCATCTGATGAATAAGTCATACAGTCTGTGACTGGAAAAGGTCAGCACGGAAGCCCTACACACTCTCCACCGATACTCCGGGCAGATAAACAATCCTTTCATCTCATCCCAATGTAGCTTTTGCAGGCAGTCCGCTGTCATCCGGAGCATTGAGCAAACATGGCTGCTGTTCCTGTCTCTGCGCTCATCATGCTCTAAAGTGAGTGTTATGTAAATCAGGCTTCAGAAGTAATTAAGTCGCAGATCACCTTTGACCATACCTGCAGAATCCAGTCTGGTCTAGTTCTGACTGCTGCCTGCCATACAAAAATGGATGTTACAGATATAGATTGTTGTCATATTTATGACCTAAATGATGATAATGAATTACTAACTAATAAGGCAAAAGTTAGACTGTAAGCCATTTGTATGAAACCCATTTGAGTCTGTACGCATTTGTTCAATTATGTCATGTATGTTTATATTGGTTCCTTCACTTTTCAGCCTCAAAGTAGATCCTAATAATGTAGCAGACAAAAGCTGAAATGAAATGAACAGATGAGAACACAAACAAGCCTCTACAGACTCTCACTTAGACCACTTTAGTCTGAGTAAATTCAATTTGACGAGAACATTGTGATATTTTACCATGATAGATTTTTTGGTACTGCTGTGCTTTTTTACTACTGATTTACCATGCAATCATAGTTTTGCTGGAAATTCTGGTTTATGAAAATTAAAGCTGATCAAATAACCTTCACAGTATGACATACACTAGAAGTTTGAGGTCGGTATTATTTGAAATGTTTTTGAAAGAAATCTCTTATGCTCATCAAGGCTGCATTTTATTTGATAAAAAATACAGTAATAACAGTAATATTGTGAAATATTTTAGCAGTTTTCTTTTTTCATATATTTTAGAATGTAATTTATTCCTATGATGCAAAGCTTTTCAGCAGCCATTGCTTTGGTCTTCAGTGTCACATGATCTTTCAGAAATCTTTTTAAAATGCTGATTTGGTGCTCAAAAAGCATTTCTTATTATTATCATTGTAGAAAACAGTTGTGCTGATTAATATTTTTGTGGAAACGATACTTTTTTTTCAGGTTTCTTTGGTGAATAGTTCAAAAGAACAGCATTTATTTGAAATAGAAATCTCTTTACTGTCACTTTTCATAAATTGAATGCATCCTTGCTGATAAAAGTATTAATTTCTTAACAAAAATAAAAAATTTAGCGGTCTCTATTTTCCTATGTCAGCCTTGCTTTTGTTAGTGATTTAAATGTCATCTACTCTGAGACATTCCCACAAACTTGCAAGCTGTTCTTTTGTTCACATTTTTTTGATAATATAAACTGAGGTATAAATAAACCTCTAAACAGCCTATTGTGGCCTGGACTCTGCCGAATAAAAACAAAAACAAATTTTCCATACAGGCACACGGTAGAGGAAGGAGGATGGCCGGAAACGACACTGTCAGTCTTCTTTTAAAAAAACTACATACGCAAAAGCAGGCAATCAAGTCGACGTGTGGAGCTGCACACATGAGTGACTTCCTCTTACCCTCCCTGCCCATCTCCACACAGAGCCAATCCACAACAGCCCACACGCCAACCCACACGCACTGCTTGCTATACCTCACCCAGCTCTCTGGGTTTATCCATAAGCTTTAACCTGGCCGTAAGGGATCTGGTGGTAGTAGCCATCCTTTGTTTGGTGGCCGTTGGCCCAGACTGAAGGAAAATAATTATTTAGACTCAGGTCATGTAATAATATCATTCGGTTTATGCCTGCATTCTCCCATCATTCCTCTTCACTGAGCAGCACAAACTCTACCCCCACAACAGCCCTGAACCTTTTTACCAAATAAGACCACATTTAGACTGCACCACACATAGAACATATTCTGTTTAGGAATATGATATGTTCTTTCTTAGGGCTTTAGGCGATTCGGCTAAAATGTATCAACTATATAATGTTTCATATCGTTTGGTATCGATAATTGGCTTTTTACAACCTTTTTTAAAACCGAGCAATAGAAAAAAAAAGTTTAAATTTAACCACTGTATTTTTAATTTGCCCAATTTATTAAGACAAACAACATTTTTTCTGTTTTAACAGTCAAACAAAATAAAATTTAAACCAATATCTCATTTCTTATGTTTTAAATGCAGATTTAATAAGTCATAAGGAAACTTTTGGCTTGTCTCCCGAGGGCGCAATGAGCAAAATAATGCACGTATTCATTTTCAGCAATAACGGTCCTCTAAAAAACGTCATAACGCCTAGATTATTCTATATATCTATAGTATATAAATCAAATGTAATTTTGTAAATTGCATAAACAATTGTGAACAAAACAGCATCAAGTATTTATTCATTGCTTAATACAAAGAGCCGAAGCGCCGATCACACAGATTGCATTTAGAAACATATGAGATGCAGTGAAAAGGATTAAACCTCCACAAATTCGCGACGTGTGTTTTCTAAATGTTTAAACTGTTTTATCTATGCATGGCTTTCTTTGCATGAGATACGAGTGCAGCAGTCATATTTGTCCGTATAAAAAAATGCGCTGAATATGCGTTCTATGTGAATGACTTGGTTTCGGTTTTAAACTAATCAGAGCTTCTAAGCATTGAGCACTAATTCTCTAACTAGTTATTTGAATGAATAGACACAGCAGCGGCGCAGTCTCGTGGGCTAGACTAACAATCATTAAAATGTAAACAACGCACTTACATCATCATCACGTCATCTCGTAGGCACAACACTGATGACGCGCTCCCCGGACGCACACATACCGTTCGATTGTACCCTTTTGGGGCAATCGATCCAAATTTTTGTATTTAAATTCACAATATATATTTTTTTTTATTCCAATCCTCCCTCGTCACAGCAGGCATTACAGATGTGTTCGTGTGTGCTGTCTCGTCACTCATACAAGTGCCTATACGTGCGCTGTTATGTTTTCTATCTATCGTAATACTCGTGAGGTGTACCGTCGTAAATGTCGATACCGTGTTATAGCCCAGGGCCTATAATTTTCTTTTATTATTATTATTTTTTTTTTAATAAATCGTATCAAATTAGTAGACCAATGCTTTATAGGAATGCTATATAATCTTAACGGGACATATAAATAAACACAGGCAATGATTAGACCAGACAGAAGTGTGGAAAAAACAAAACATCATTTATTAGTTATTTAGGTATTTAGTTAGTTTTGGCTTTTTAAGTTACTTTATTATTATTATTACTTTTATTTACATTAAAAAAGGACTAGCATTTTAACATGGGGGACATGAAAAAAAAAAACCGGAGAGTGACCGAGGCATTACGCATGATTTCATAAATAATT
The DNA here is from genome assembly GCA_018155175.1 of Sinocyclocheilus anophthalmus. Taxonomy (NCBI): domain Eukaryota; kingdom Metazoa; phylum Chordata; class Actinopteri; order Cypriniformes; family Cyprinidae; genus Sinocyclocheilus; species Sinocyclocheilus anophthalmus. The sequence continues at coordinate 52,879 of JADLZN010010181.1, read as the reverse complement.
ATTATTTCATTTAATAAAATTTTTTATTATGTATTTATTTTTTATGTTTAATTATTAGGGACATGCTATTTAATCATTAAAGGGACATATATATATAAAGCATGATAAAAGAACATTTAGTACTTTTTTTTTTATCTTTTCTTGGTTTTTTTAAATCCTTTTTATTTATTTATTTTTCCCAGCGTTAGCAGCCGCCTTAATCATGAAAGAGATACATCAAGGAATTTGTACAGATTTACAGTGCCGTTTGAGGAATTTCAGGCAGTTGGCTACTGAAGAAAGATTGAGAGCGAGCGAGAGAGAGACAGTGGGGAGGGGGAGTCATTCTGAAAGGAGGTGATTATGGGACGCCTGGGGACTCCTTCTGTCTGGTACCCATGATAGCACTGGTTTAAATAACACTAGCCCAGGGGGGAGTTTGGGATGTAGTGGGGGGGGCTGTATAGACGGGCTATAGGAGGTATATGAGAAATAGGCCCTTCCTCCCTCTTCTCTTGAGTCAGGTCCCTTTGGATAATATGACTTCTGAGACCCTTTCAGGGCATTGTGTTTTGACCACTTGTTTGCCGGGCCTTGCACACTGCTGCTGGGCCTGGTGCCAGTTCTGTGAGGAGACCCCAGCATTGGATCTGTCAGATTCGTCTGTCTTTCGTCTGCTTAGCATTTTATTGCACTGTTCACATCCCGACAATCTTATTTAATCTGCAAATTCATTACAATGCATTGAGAAACAGGTCCATGTGCTTTATGAAGATAAGAATTCTAAGTATGGATTTGAGATAAGTCAGATACCTATTTGTCTAACAAATATATTATTATACTTTATTAAACTGAAAGCTAAAATTAAATCTGCCATGGGAAAAACTATATACATATATATATAATATATATATATATAGATATAATATATTAATGCCAAATATACGTCATGTGTATGTATATGCTTTAAAAATATTCCTATAACATTTCTAGTAAATTGTTTATTTTTTATATTTTCAAATACTATTGATTTCTTATATGCCTATAAATATTTATTTTAAAAACCACAGAATTATACACGTGTGGTATATATAATATCTATATACGCTATATAATATATATATATATATATACAGTATAATTCTTCCTTTCAATATTTCTATAACTTATCTTCACAACTTAGACATTATCTTATATAATTTATTAATGGTAGTAGTTTTTTCATTAATTGTTTTTCCAATACTCTGATACATTACTAATATTATATAATATGTTTGTTGTGTTTATGCAGTAAAAATACATATTTGCAATATTATTTCTAATTTATTTAATGGATAGTAGTTATTATTATTATTATTGGTAATAATAGCAGTATTCCCAAAACAGAGTTAATAGCAGTTAACATTTTATGTTTGAATATTTGTTTTTTTTATGCTAGGCTAAAATCAAGATTGATGTTGACAAGCATATAAATTGCCCTTCATTGTCATTACAATTAAAGTTCCTCAAATGAGGAAACACATTTCCCAGTGCCACAGGGCATAATCGTGGCCCATTCCCTGAGGAATGAGATCTAGGCTGTTTATACAGACTGATGGACTAAAGCAGCAGATTCCACTTCCTGAGATCATCTGAAGAGCCTGTGTGTGAATGCTAACCTAAAATGCTGGTTAGCAGTATGTTTCTGTATATTTATATCCATTCTGTACTGCAAGTACAGATACAATTCATGGGTATTTTGTCATACTTGTCCTAGGAGTGCATTAGATTCTAAACTTTGTTACTTGCCTGTTTTTGTGTCTCATTGCTTTCTGTTTACAACATGTGCAGCGTTTCTGAAGCATAATGTACTCTGGAGTTTAATGTAGGTAGAACAAATAGAGGCAAAAGGATGAGTTTACTATTCTGAAGCCTGGGAGAACATTCAGCAAAGCCCACTGTTTCTTTAAAGGAGGGCAGCTCTTTGTTTTTGCCACGGGGTACAGCTGGTTACAAGTGGACAACCAATCGCAGCCTAGTGTCCTACACATAGAAGAAGCAGGTTTTGTGTTTTTGTTTGATGCATTAAGTGACTATCTGTTTGCTGATTGGGGCAGTTTATTTGAGATATTCCAATATTGTTTGGCTTACATTCAAAAAAAGAAGAGTAAATTAAGCTTAGGTCTGCAGCTGCCTGTCAGCTGTCAGTTTAATCTGAAATGACCTTTCCTCAGCCCTGTTAATTGTTCTTATGCAACAACTTTTTGCCTGTCCAATCCAATTCACTTACCTAAAGGAAGAAAACACATTGACTTCAATATGTGTAATTGATCACAAACACTCTGAATCCTTCCATAAATTAGTTTAACATTTTGATTAATCTCAGCTTGTTCTATCTTTCATGTTCAAAGCGTCAATTATTTCCTCTAACTGGTGGAATGTGGTACAGCCATTATGAGGAATTATGGAAAGCCAAGCAGGCAGCTGTCTTTAACACTTATGAATCCTGCGCACACATACATGGCCTTTAAGACTCTATAATCACTAATCAGTCATGACCAATAATGTCAAACTTGATTCAGTAGAATCTTCATACTGTTTTACGACCTTTCATTGATTCCCAAGCAGGAAAGATGGGATTCACAATATGTGGTTTCAAGATTCAGCTGTTACTTTTTCACACGCAGATGAATGGAGAGATATCAAGGGAATAGATGCCCTTGATGATCAATATCCTTTATCAATGTCACCTGCTCTTTTTCTTTGGAAGTGAAAGGGCTATTACTTTGTGTTTAATGGTGTTTCTTGGATCGTGAGTTTATTGACGGGTACGAGTCATGGATATATCCCTGTGGAGGGTAAAGGTCATTCTGTTTGTTTTTTCGAGCAGGACTAATGTGTTTTTGTAGTATCTGCTTGTAAGAGACAAAGTGTGTCCTGTTTGTCCTTTTGTGTCTGTAGTTATTCATTTAGGACACAGGAAACATACTTTACGCAAGTACTCTGATGCAAATTCTTGGCTAAGCATGTGCTCCTGCAGTACATACTTAACATGCATTCTTGCTTTACTGTGGTGGTAACAAACCTCCATACTTTAGCAGTCGATAGTTACGTTTAGCTAACTAGCTATATGTACATGTTGATAGTTAACAGACTTCAATTTCATTAAGATTTCAAACTGTTCAGGTTAATTACCATTATGGAGAAAATTGACCATTGAAAAAGACCACTACCATCTATAGCGGCCCACAATTATGCACACTTGCATTCATATGCATTACATTTTGAAATGAAATCATATTATATAAATTGCTATTGTTATAGGGCTATTATTCTCACCTGTGCTCTAGACTCTGTGTACTGGGTTTGTATTTGTACTCTGTAATATTTGTGGATATCAAATGAATTGTATGACCTAAAATCAAAAAATAAAAAGCTAAAACTGCAAAATATGTGCCGTTTTCACAGATTTCTTGTATTGTTTTTTTTTTCTTCGGCCTTTTCTCTTTTCCCCTTTTTTTTGTGGAAAAATATGCACTTTGTTGTTTGTGGTAATACAGCATTTGCATTAGGAATGTAAATGCAAATGCACATGGAAATCAGGTGGCTTTATTTGACCTCACTAAGTGTACTCAGTTGTTAACAATAATGTGTACAGTTATGATGGCCTGCTAATGCATATCGGGAATTATGTTGCAATATATCATTCCTCTATCCCGTAATATACATTTCCAATGCATGTTATAGAACAGTAATCATACGAACAACCTATCTCTCTCTCACACTTTCTCTCTCTCTGTGTGTAACATTTGAAACACGTGAGATGCAAATGAAAGGGGTTGGAAAATAAATATTGAATTTGGGCTCTGGGACTAAATGCCTGTCGTATCTGGTTCAAATGGAAAATTATGGGCCAAGCCCCACTGCCCTCCACCGGCATGTCTCCACGGCAACGCCAGGGCAGCTGAAAAATAGCACCCAGACATAGATGTCCCTTCATTAAATATCAACACAGCAGCTGACGGCAGAGACATTTGCCAATAACACTGTATTATGTTGAAAGCAAATGAAATACTCATGGGACTGGCTGTCATGTCTCAGGTGAGAATACATACTGACCCAAAGAGCAAGCGTACTGTATATGAATAACGCTGGCTTTCTGCAAACTCACAAGACACTGCTCACAAATAGAGAGTTAGGGCTTGATTTGCTTGATCAGGCTGGTAATGCCCATTTTTCCCATAATTTTGGTTTTGACTATATAGGATTTTTGTGTTATTTGAAATAACAATGGCCATCATGAGCTGTTCGTTGTAATGAAAATGGCAGCCAGCATTTTCCAGCTTCTCAGTGTGATCTGTTGTCTCTGCTTTGTGACGTTAAATTCACTGACATCCAGGCTTTTCATTGGTTGCGGAGAGGAGACTAACAAATGAGTTCTCTTGTGTGTGCAGACATTTCTGATGATTATCTGTCTTCTATTCCATTGGAGGAATTTCTCCTCTTCTCTTTGGCTCGTCGGTTCTCATTTCGAGGAGTATTTTAGCTCCCCCCGTCTTACTCCTGAGATGACAGTATCTTTCTCCTTTGATACCGTGCTTGTTTTAGTTTTTCTGTGCTTTTCTTTGGCCTTTTTCAGGATTACATCAACCACTCCGTGCCATTACACCAAATTACAGAGGCAGAAATGGAGCCTTTCAGAGGGAAATGTCACTATAGCTCTAGATTGTAGATATAGTGAAAAATGTGACATTTTCAGGGAATGTAGATCCTAGAGAAGAACGCATGTGAAAGAATCTGCATTTTCTCCAGTGCATATTGAATCCTTGTGTCTTAATAAATGTGTGTGATGCATCATTAGGGGCATCATTACTCCTAAAGCCAACAACATCTCCAGTGGTGCAAAAAAAAATGCAGCTTCAGTGCTGCATCTTCAGTTTTTTCTATAGGACATTTTTGATGCCCTTGAAAACAATGACAATCATGTCTGCAGATGAAAATTATACAGAGGTTTATGATCTTATATTTGTATTATAGAATACTTATTTTTGTGTTTGTATAAGTGATGTTGTTAGAATTTTAAAGTGTGTGTGAGTGTGTGTGTGTAGGTGTGTGTGTGAGTGTGTGTGGGTTGTGTGTGTGTGTGTATATATTATATCTATAGATATATATATACAGGCCTAAAACTAACTTTTGCCACCACCTGCCCCAATGGCGGTGACATAATAAATTTACTGGGCAAAACAATTTTTTTACCGGCCATGAAACTATTTTTGCCAAAACAGGCAGTTATTGCTATACAATAAATAAAACATATTACAATGTTTTAATTTGTACCTGCTGGTGATTTCATCTCAATTTTAGCCATTAATTATAGCCGTTCAACTTTACAGTATAATTGAAAGCCATTATTTTTAACATTTAAAAGGCTCTGAAATATATAACAACTTTTAATTTAAGTTATTTTAAAACAATCTTCACAAACTATATTATATATGCATAAACTATACATATACATTTTTATTCAAGCTATAAAATTTAATCAGTGACTAGAACAGTCCAAGGATTTCTCTCTTTCTTTTGTTCTTTGATTTACATCAACTGACAGACTTCAACAGGTTTCACTTTAAAAAATAAGATGCCGGTCGCTTTAAAACCTGAATGATATGGACCGCGGATCTGGAACACATATACGATTGTTCCAACTCTTTTTGGAATTGTGAGGGTATTTATAACTCATTTGAGACTCCGTTTACAAGGTAACTCGCCAAAACCGCGCATTTTGACATAATTGTGTGTTTTCGTCCATTGAAGCGCTACTGGTGTGCTGTCTAAAGCTGCTCAGCGTATGTGTACAGCCGAACGCGCAGCATTTCAAACTATACTTCACTGCACCGTTTAGGTGGCGTAACCCCAGGTATGTGTCGCCATATTCTCGGGTTATGAAGAATAAAGAAGGGGAAAGTTAATCTTCCGAAATTAAGCAGCAAAATCTTCTCAGGTAAAAGCTATTAGAACCTTGTCTAGGGACAAGCTGGCTATCACACTGCTCTGACCTTATCAGCCATTTGTATCCTATTATTTGGTTCGCTCTTTTCGCTTATGATAGAACAGCTAATCACGATGATCTTGTTTTCGGAAAAGATTATTTTATTCGCTTTTGTCAGAAACAGCAAATCTCTTTAAAAACTGACTGTTGTTTTCACTTCATTGCATTGTTATAATTCGTAAAAGTTTGTACCCGCCAACTGGCGACTGACACTGTTACATGGACTCGCCAACTCTGATTTTTACTGCATTTGGCACGCTTGGCGGGTCGTTTGTTCGTTTTAGCCGTCCTGTATATATATATATATACATATTTATATATATATATACAAAAACAAGTAAAGACCAAAACACAACCAAATAAAAACAAAAGATAACCCCCCAAAAAAACACACCCCCCCCCCCCCCCCCCCAAAAGGACCTTGAAAAATTTCCAAATCCCTGGTAGCCCTTCGGGCAGGTAATCTTCAGACTTTGGTAGCCCGAAAATGTATTTAACTAGCCCAAATAAAAAAAGACCTTTAAAAAAATAAAAAAATAAAAATGGAAATCAGATAGGAGTTTAAATGTCAATCAAAATTTTTTTCAATACACAAATATAAACAAATATGAAGGAAGGAATTTTATTTAACTATTTACAGGGTATCTGCAGAATTTTTACGTGTGCAGTGTATCAGAAGGGGCAACGTGGGCCGGGGAAGTATATGAAAAAGAAGTATGATGTGTTAAAAGAACGAAGAAAGAAAACCAACGAGTAAATAGAATAATGCCCACCCCCCCCCCCCCCCCCCCCCACAAAAAACCAACCCCACACCAATCCGCTATGTAAAATGAACACAGTTATGAGGGAGGGTTGGACAATGTCTGTGGTAACATACAGTATTGAGCCATACAATTACATGATTTACAGTTCAGATACAGGTTTTCACAAAAACAAAAATCTTATACAACAGCATTTCAGCCTTTAGACCATTTTTTATGAAAAGGGATAAATCAAGCATAAAATTGTTCATTTAAAACATATAAATATTACTGTTTTAATTGTTTAGATTTTTAGAAGGCACACTAACTTCTTTCTTATATACAACTCTGTGTTTGCTGCGTAAAAACATGGGTTGATATTTGCATTGATCTGACCATAAACAGAAAGAAAGGCTTATTGGAAATGCTAATTAATTCTCTGCCACGAGGTGGCGCTTTAGGAGCGCTGAAATATTGCGGTTTCCCCGGTAACGGCTGTACACAAAGCAGCTCCACGCTCATAAACGCTGCTTTATCAGGAATTATAGGTTAAATTAAAATAAAATGCCAACTACACGTTTCTGAGGACAGTCGGTTCACTTCGGATACATTCAATTAAAGACAGCCACGTGGCGTTTTGACTTGAAACGTGCAGCGCTTATCTTTATAATTTATTTACAATTGTCCTTCCGGCCCAATTTTAAGACCTCTTGAAATTATAATTAAAACATTTCTTATACCATTTAAAGTATTTAAAACTTTTTTGCGACTCCCCCCCCTCCCCCCCCCATAAGTTTGATACAACTCACTTTAGGAGTTTTAAGGACCCGCGGGAGATCTGCATTAAAGGTAGCCCGTCGGGCAGAGTGGTGATATATTTTTGTAGCGCGACTGGAAAACACAATATCCCCGGGACGTCGGGCTAGCGATTTTGCAAGCCCTGATATTATCTATAGAATAGATATATAGCTATATTATATATATATACAAAATAATATAGATAATAAATATAAATATAGATTATAATAGTTATATATATACAGTTGGGTACGGAAAGTATTCAGACCCCCTTAAATTTTCACTCTTTGTTATATTGCAGACATTTGCTAAAATCATTTAAGTAATTTTTTCCTCATTAATGCTACACACAGCACCCATATTGACAGAAAAACACAAGAATTGTTGACATTTTTGCAAATTTAATAAAAAAGAAAAACTGAAATATAACATAGTCCTAAGTATTCAGACCCTTTGCTCTGTGACACTCATATATTTACTCAGGTGCTGTCCATTTCTTCTGATATTCTTTGAGATGGTTCTACACCTTCATTTTGAGTCCAGCTGTGTTTGATTATAATGATTGGACTTGAATAGGAAAGCCACACACATGTCTATATAACACCTTACAGCTCACAGTGCATGTCAGAACAAACGAGAATCATGAGGTCAAAGGAACTGCCTGAAGAGCTCAGAGACAGAATTGTGCCAAGGCACAGATCTGACCAAGGTTACAAAAAAAAATTCTGCTCCACTTGAGGTTTCCTAAGAGCACAGTGGCCTCCATTTCTCAAATGGAAGACGTTTGGGACGACCAGCACCCTTACTAGAGCTGGCCGTCCGGGCCAAACTGAGCTATCGGGGGAGAAGAGACTTGGGGAGAGAGTAAAGAAGAACCCAAAGATCACTGTAACTGAGCTCCAGAGATGCAGTCGGGAGAAAGTTGTAGAAAGTCAACCAACACTGCAGCCCTCCACCAGTCAGGGCTATATGGCAGAGTGGCCCGACGGAAGCCACTCCTCAGTGCAAGACACATGAAAAAAACACCTGAAGGACTCCAAGAATGGTGAGAAATAAGATTCTCTGGTCAGATGAGACCAAGATATAACTTTTTGGCCTTAATTCTAAGCGGTTATGTGTGGAGAAAACCAGGCACTGCTGTTCACCTGTCCAATACAGTCCCAACAGTTAATCATGGTGGTGGCAGCATCATGCTGTGTTGGTGTTTTTCAGCTGCAGGGACAGGAGGATTGGTTGCAATCGAGGGAAAGATGAATTTAAGTACAGGGATATCCTGGATGAAAAACTTCTCCAGAGTGCTCAGGACCTCAGACTGAAGGCCGAAGGTTTACATTCCAACAAGACAATGACCCTAAGCACACAGATAAAATAATGAAGGAGTGGCTTCACAACAACTCTGTGACTGTTCTTGAATGGCCCCAGCCAGAGCCCTGACTTAAACCCAAATTGAGCATCTCTGGAGAGACCTAAAAAAATGGCTGTCCACCAACGTTTACAATCCAAACTGACAGAACTGGAGAGGATCTGCAAAAAGGAATGGCAGAGGATCCCCAAATCCAAATGTGAAAAACTTGTTGCATCTTTCCCAAAAAGGACTCATGGCTGTATTAGATCAAAAGGGAGCTTCTACTAAATACTGAACAAAGGGTCTGAATACTTAGGACCATAAGATATTTCAGTTTTTCTTTTTTAATAAATCTGCAAAAATGTCGACAATTCTGTGTTTTTCTGCCAATATGTGGTGCTGTGTGTACATTAATTAGGAAAAAAAAATAACTTAAATGATTTAGCAAATGGCTGCAATATAACAAAAAGTGAAAAATTTAAGGGGATCCGGTCCTGAATACTTTCCGTACCCACTGTATATATATAATTTTAAAAAATAAGAAATTAATACTTTTATTCAGCAAAAGATGCGGGCAATACATGATCAAGTTCAAGTGACAGTAAAGACATTTACTGTATAATGTTACAAAATATTTCTATTTCATATAAATGCTGTTCTTTTAAACGTTATATTCACAAAATAATCTTGACACAATTTGATTCATAATAAGAAATTATTTCTTGCCTGCCAAAAATCACGATAGACTGATTTTTTTTTCTGAAGTATCACTGAAGACGAGTAAAAAATTAAGTTTGCCATTGGATGAATACATCTGATTGTAAAATATATTAAAATAAAGTAATTTTAAATTGTAATAATATTTAATAAAAAATTTTTTTACTGTATTTTTGATCAAATAAATGTAGCCTTGGTAAGCATAAGAGACTTGTTACAAAAAAACATTACCATTCTTGCCAACCCTAAACATGATATATTTATTCAGCTTTATCAGTTGGAGTATTAATCGTAGCAACAGCTGTTCATTTATTAGTGTACTTAGTCAAATCAATTCTAGATTGCAGTAATAACTATTTCTAGAAACCATTAACCCTTAATGGCTTCACATCAGCTGTAGTTATACACGATCAATGAATACCTTTACTGCTGTTGGACTGCTTTAATAGTTTTGTTCTCTTATTCTTCTTCTTTAGATGGTCCCTCAATCCTAGAGTGTCATACCTATAATTGAAAATATGAGAAAAAATTAATGAAATACTTTTAATGCCAGAGATCAAAAAGAACTGGCAAATTTAAATTAGCTGAGTATGAAATTGCTTTCCCTGGATTGTGAAAACAAACACTTAAACAGTATCCCGAAGCTTTTCAAAAGCAGAATAACAATTTCAGTGGAATGGGGCACAGCAATGCTTGTCATTTCAAGAGCTGATCAGTTTCACTTTTTTGCTGCACTAAAACAAGGTAGGTGAGGAGATAATACTCTCATCGCTGACAGATGGGCTGATAGAACTAGATTGTATAAAGCTTCATATATAAGGGGTACGGAAAGTATTCAGACCCCCTAAATTTTTCACTCCTTGTTATATTGCAGCCATTTGCTAAAATCATTTAAGTTAAATTTTTTTCCTCATTAATGTACACACAGCACCCCATATTGACAGAAAAACACAGAATTGTTGACATTTTTGCAGATTTATTAAAAAAGAAAAACTGAAATATCACATGGTCCTAAGTATTCAGACCCTTTGCTCAGTATTTAGTAGAAGCACCCTTTGATACTAATACAGCCATGAGATCTTTTTGGGAAAGATGCAACAAGTTTTTCACCCCTGGATTTGGGGATCCTCTCCAGTTCCATCCGATGCACAGATCCTCTCCGTTCTTGTCTCAGTTGGATGGTAAACCGTTGGGGACAGCCATTTTAGGCTCTCTCAGAGATGTATCTCAATTGGGTTTAAGTAATGCGCGCTCTGCTGGGCCATTCAAGAACAGTCACAGAGTTGTTGTGAAGCCACTCTTTTGTTATTTTAGCTGTGTGCTTAGGCTTGTTGTCTTGTTGGGAGGTAAACCTTCGCCCCAGTCTGAGGTCCTGAGCACTCTGGGGAAGGTTTTTGTCCAGGATATCCCTGGACTTGGCCGCATTCATCTTTCCCTCGAATTGCAACCAGTCGTCCTGTCCCTGCACCTGAAAAACACACCCACAGCATGATGCTGCCACACACCATTGTTCACATGGTTGGGACTGTATATTGGACAGGTGATGAGCGGTGCCTGGTTTTCTCCACACATATCGCTTAGAATTAAGGCCAAAAAGTTATATCTTGGTCTCATCAGACCAGAGATTCTTATTTCTCACCATCTTGGAGTCCCTCAGGTGTTTTTTAGCAAACTCCATGAAGGCTTTCATGTGTCTTGCACTGAGGAGAGAGGCTTCCGTCGGGCCACTCTGCCATAAAGCCCCGACTGGTGGAGGGCGGCAGTGATGGTTGACTTTCTACAACTATCTCCCATCTCCCGACTGCATCTCTGAAGCTCAGCCACAGTGATCTTTGGGTTCTTCTTTACTTCTCTCACCAAGGCTCTTCTCCCCCGGTAGCTCAGTTTGGCCGGATGGCCAGCTCTTGGAAGGGTTCTGGTCGTCCCAAACGTTTCCATTTAAGGATTATGGAGGCCACTGTGCTCTTAGGAACCTTAAGTGCAGCGGAAATGTTTTTGTAACCTTGGCCAGATCTGTGACTTGCCACAATTCTGCCTGAATTCTTCAGGCAGTTCCTTTGACCTCATAAATCTCATTTGCTCTGACATGCACTGTGAGCTGTGTAAGGTCTTATATAGACAGGTGTGTGGCTTTCCTATTCAAGTCCAATCATTATAATCAAACACAGTTGGACTCAAATTAAGGTGTATAACCATCTCAAGGATGATCAGAAGAATGGACAGCACCTGAGTTAAATATATGAGTGTCACAGCAAAGCGTCTGAAAATTCTGAGGACCATGTGAGATTTCAGTTTTTCTTTTTTAATAAATCTGCAAAAATGTCAACAATTCTGGGTTTTTCTGTCAATATGGTGTGCTGTGCGTACATTAATGAGGGAAAAAAATTAACTTCAATGATTTTAGCAAATGGCTGCAAAAAAACAAAGAGTGAAAAATTTAAGGGGGTCTGAATACTTTCCGTACCCACTGTATATACTTATACTCAGGAAGAAAGGCTTTGCTGCTTATGGGGAAGTTTGTTTAATCTACCACCCAGTGTTTGAAAAGATCTCATCCTACCAGGAAAGTTGCTTAAAGAAATAGTTCACTCACCCTCAGGCCATCCAAGATAAATTTGTTTCTTCATTGGAACAGATTTGATGAAATTTAGCATTACATCACTTACAATGGATCCTAGCATTACATTTGATCAGCAATGAATCATCATGCAGTAAATGATGCGTCTGGTCGAGAATCAGTAGAGAATATGCACAGATCAAAGCCATCCGGGTATTTACATAGGACAAAATGGTCAAAAACGTTTCCTAAAACAAATATGTTAGTGTCGTTTGATGTTTTCACCACTTGCCACTTTTTCACAGAGAAAGCATATATTATGGATTATAGAGTATGTATTTTTGGCCAGAAACAACAGTTCTTAAAGTAAAAACATTTTGATGATGGATTTGTTTCTTACAAACTCACAGCTTTTTGCTTCACATAATGTTAATTGATGAACTGGAGTCATGTGGATTACATGTGGATTATTGTGATGTTTTAATCACAGCTGTTTGGACTCTCATTTTGATGGCACCCATTCACTGCTGAGGATCCATTTGTGAGCAAGTGATGTAATGTTAAATTTCTCCAAATCTGTTCCAATGATAAGACAGACTCATCTACATCTTGGATGGCTTGATGGTGAGTACATTTTCAGCAAATTTTCGTTTTGGGGTGAACTATCTAGCTGCTGACTGATCGCAGTTTTTCATTTTTAAAGTTGGCTTTATTACATGAAGTTTGATGTTGATCGTGTTTTAATGCGTTTTATATCTAAACTGGCAAAATCATTAATGTATCTTTTATAAAGATTTTAGTTTAAGCACAATGTGTTTCAGAATTCAAAGATTGTATGTTATGCTTGCTTGCAAAAGACCAACAGATGCGTACGATACTAGGAATTTCTGTCTTGATTGCACATGGTACGAGTCCGATCCCTGCTAGATTCACTCCTATCTGTCATAGCTAGCGCCGTCACAGCCCACAATCAGGCACGACCAACACATATTTGTCCATATACAACTCAAACAGGCGTCATTCTTACACCGGGCGTGATGACGACCATTGTACATCTCGCCCTCCGGACTTTACAATAACTGACCAGCTTTTGTGACCTCTTGCGAAATCGCTTTTCTATTCTTTAACGAAACGTACATGTGGGTGAAGCCAGCACGCGGCAAAATCAGAATTGGATGTTCCACAATTAGAGTCGTATGCAGTTGCTTGTGTTGGACTTCATGTTTCAACTTGTAACACCGATAAGAAATAACAAATACTAACACGTCACTGCTTTTGTTTCACCCCGTGTATACAGGTTTAAAGAGGTTTTAGTTCACAACACAAAAATGAAAATTAGCGAGTGAGTTTTAGTCATTGATGACATTAGTAATCCTTTTTTCATGATTGTTTTGCGATCACAGCTTTTGTTTGCATCATGTATTAACACTGGGCCAATGACGTGCGCAATCACCTTTTACAGTGGAAAAAAGAGGTAAAAAGAGTTTCAAACCAGTCCTCATCTCTTGCCGCACCGCAGCATTGTCACACACAGTGCTAAACGAAGCTCCGTTAGTACAGCATGAGTGAAAGAGACCGAAATGATGGAGACGGGACTGACTGGTGGTGAATGTGAAAGCTGCAGGAAAAGCAGGCTATTTCCAACTTGAAACTACAACAGGTAAAGCTGTCAGTTGTGTGGATATTGGCAATATCATTAACAATTCTAGTTTATAATCATTACTAATATGGCTTCTTAACAAGATCTTAGTCTATGCTGTGTTCTGTTAACGCGTGAACTTCTTATTATCTGAAGTGCACTTGCCATCCAGTAATCGCAAAAAGCTTTGTGCTTTGATACTTTTTAATAAACAAAGTATCAAGCATGTAAAAGTTATGCCAAATTCATAATCGAAAATTCAAACAATAAATACAGTTTGGCGCTCTGTTAATGCGGCAGGCAGGCAGCGAGGAGAACTCTAGCCGTCCTCTGTTCAAGCAGGCAAGTGAACAATTTAATCCTTTCTAATCGACTACTAAGTAGCTAGTCATTTTTTTTTTTTTTTTTTTTTAACATGAATTAAATTAACATCAGAAGGCGTAGGATCATTTTATAAGAGAGCCTACAGACAAGCTTACTGAATGTTATGTAAAAGCTCATTCAGTGCTTTCAAAACTGCAGGAAAAGTGAAAGCCTTAGTAAACCTTGCACCGTTATATACATTTTACCTCAGAAGAACCCTTCCGGCCCGTGTCCATAAGATGATCGTCAGCCTACGAGTACTATTAAGAGGAGCCTATAGCTATGCGCTATGTCATATTTAATAATTTTTACATATACCTGTTGTTCCATGATCACATCTCCTATAAAATTGCTTTTATAATTAAGAATAAACAGAGCTGAAAGTGTGAAAGAATGAAGGTTGAAATGCTGAAGACAACATTTAAAAAATAAAAGTTCTAAAAGGTTCTTAACAGACGACATTTTTGGTTCACAAAGAACGCATTCAGTCAAAGCAGTTCTTTAAAGGAACATGCTCTTACTCAACTTTTATAATTGAAGACCTTCTTTCGCCACAAATACCTTTGCTGAAATTTAAAGGTCTTCCGATGTTAAGAGGTTCTTTATGCAAACCATTTAAGACCAGTGTTTCTACAACCTGGTCTGGGCGCCCCAAACACTGCCACATTTGATATGTCTCCGTTATCGGACACTACCCATCTTCAGGTCCTGGAACTAGGTTTCTCAACCCTGGTCTTGAGCGCCCCCCAACACTGCACCTTTTGTATGTCTCCCTTATCTGACACACACATTTCAGGTCCTGGAGTTTCTTTTTATGAGCTAATGAGTTGAATCAGGTATGTTTGATTAGGGAGACACACAAAATATGCAGTGGATCTGCGGGGAGCCGCCACGCCCAGCGACCGGGTTTGCAGAACAGCTGTCTGGAGTTTACTTTAATGAGCTTACCTCTAATGAGTTGAATTTGACTCAGATGTGAGGTGATTAGGGAGACAACAACATGTGCAGTGCTGGGGGCGCCTAGCCCAGGGTTGCGAGACATGATTTTAGACAGGGTGGAGGAAAAACGTCGGTCCTGGAGAGCCGCAGCCCTGCAGAGTTTTGCTTCAACCCTAATGAAAAACACACCTGAACAAACTAATCAAGGGGCCGGCCCGGGCCTGTGAACGATGCAGCGGCGGCGTGTAAGAGCAAGGGAGACGCGGAGGCTATAGAGAAGGGTCTCTGAACGAGTTATGAGGAAGCTACAGGAGCGTGAGTCTTTAATTAGCGGTTAGAGCTGACTCTGAGGGCTGCCGGCTCTCCAGGACTGGAGGTTCGCCCCCCCCTGATTTCAGAACAAACAAGGTTCTATTCTATGGACAGGGGTGACCAACCTGGTCCTGAGATCTACCTTCCGGCCCAGAGTTCAGTTCCAAGCTCGATCAAAACACTGTCTGTACTTATCAAGTGCACTTAAGACCCTAATTCGTTGGTTTTCAGGTGTGTTTGATAGGGTTTGGAGATCAAATCCTGCAGGAATGGTCAGATCCCACGGAAAAGGGTTGCGGCCACCCCTGTTCTAGGCTCGTGAAGACACCTTGATTGTAAGAGTGTATGACAACATTTACGTGACTGCATTGAGAGAGGAGCCAAAATACACAGCCAGTGGCCAAGTGATGGTTTATGGTCCATGATATTGGTCAGATTCTGTGTCCTGAACACTGCTTTGTGACGTATACTTTCAAGTGACGAAATAAATTTAGTTTCCACTTTAAGTGACCCTTAGGTTCCAAGGTCATCTACCAAGAGCTGGATTAAAATGTGATAAAGTCCCCACAGAAAAAAGATGGACATAAACACATTGACAGTATGATTGCTGAACATGTTCCCCTAAAATGTACCAAAAAAAATCACCCCCCCCAAAAAAATAAAATGTGTTTATTCTGTGGCACCTAAAAAATAATTAAAATATACATTATAATTATATAATAAGTTTTTTCTTATAGGAGCCAATGGCTCCTTTGTCGGGATTTTTTTTGTCTGCGAGCGCCAATGTGAAGATCGCCGTATATCTGGAAGACTAATGACGCACGGCAAAGCATGGTAATTTTGTTAAAGTATAGGATTATTCAGGTTTTCTCGCCAACAATGAATCTTTCATGTACCTATGATGGTTCACAATATACTGCTACTGTAGATTAGTGCTATTCCATTGTGGTAGAGCCAACCGATATAATCGAGCCAAGGGCGCTCGATAGTCTGCCCTTTTTTCAAACTATGCACACTGGAGAACTGTTGTTTGTTTAGGGCGCATATGAGTTCGAGGCACCCCACGTTGGGGCAAGGGAATTTTATTTTCGACTGCCGCACACGCCAGAGAAAGGCCTCGCGCAGGCGCAACTGAGCACATAGTGCTCACATTCTCCCTCTTGTTCCCTGTCGTCATTCAGTTCTGTCTTATATGGATATAAGTCTATCTAATAATCAGATAGAACTGTTAAACAAAAGGAATTAAAATGTATACAAAAAGTATTATAATGATGGCTTTTATATTATTAGTAGGCACAAATTTATAATATCTTCTCGTTTGCCTCGTTTGTCAGCAAATACGCATTTGTATATAATTAAACAAATTTTTGGAATGACTAAAGAACATTTAATTTCAAAACCTTGCCAAACTAGGTCGGATCCAGCTGTGAGATCTGTGAAGTGGATTGTGACATCGCATGCATTGCGGGTGTTCTCTGTATGACCGGCCTTCCACGCTGCCCACAAATGGTACTATGTCCATTTAGCGAAATGAGATACGGACAGGAGGAGAGCATCAGCCTTCACTGGAGATGCGTGAGCGAAAAAATTTTAAACTCGTCGACTGATTTAAATTATGCTACACTTTATGGACCATTTAGACCACTGTCACGTGCAATTGGTCATGTCCTTCTGCAACTGATGTGTGCTGTAGGTAAAATGAGTGTTACCTTGGCTTTATTTGAAAAATTATATTAAATATTTATGAAAAATACTTTGTCTTCTAGAGTATTAGTATGTTTATTTTACACTTATTTTGAATCCATTTTCAATTTTCTTAAATATGAATTCAAATACATAATATTATATCGGCCATCGGCCACCCTGCTTTCCAATATATCAACATCACTCAAAAATCACTCATGATGCATCAGGCACTGCACAGGCCCAGCAGCGTGGCAGACCCGGGGCAAAGACCAGTAGAACTGGACAGACAAGAAACAAAACACAACAAGCAAATAGGCAGAGATACTCTGAATAATAATAATGGTGAGACAGGCTGGCAACCAGCAAGACATATACAAACGCTGGTTAGGCCAACAGGTAGAATAAGATGAACTAACAACACACGGGAGGAAGGGAGCACAATATAAAGGAGAGAAGAACACAAGGAACAGGTGGGAACACTCAGACAAACAAGGAGAGAACAAGAGGGACAGGTGACGACACTCAGACTAACGAGGACTAAACAAGGGGGCGTGGCAACAGGAAACAAGGAGGCAGGACGAAAGGAGCACATGGCAGACAACAACAAAGACAGAGCCATGTGCTCACACACAACGCAAACAAGAAAACATTAAACAATGACAAAACAGACAAAGCAAAGAGGGCAGGATCATGACAGGATCGGTGACTGGCCGGTCAGTCTCACATATTTCTCACACCAGAAATGTATATTTGTATACTTCTTAGAAAAAGATATTTATTTAAAAAGTGATTTAGTTTATGACCTCTGGCAACATTATACTGCCATGATGTTTCCCTGAATATCAACACGATTGCAATGTGACACTGATTTTATACAATAGTATTTCAATAAACAAGAAGTTAAAATTAAAGGGGTGCTATTATGCTTTTTCACTTTTTCAACTTTAGTTAGTCTGTAATGTTGCTGTTTGAGCATAAAAAAGATCTACAAAAACTACAACAAACGACTCGTTTGGACTACAACGCATATTTTCCGGGATTTGTGATATCACAAATATCGAAGAATGGGACCAAGAAAAAAAAAAAAAAAAAAGACAAAGAAGGGGGGAAAAAAACAAAAGGAGACAAATAAGACGAGACCTGGTTGAGCTGCACTAGAGTAGGCAACGAGTGTAATCACTATGTCGGAGACATGCTAACTTTCCCAAGGCAGACGAACTTAGAGTGGTTACAATCATCCGGGTTTAAATCGCGCTCAAATTGATTTGATTTTGATGCAATATTTACACTGAAGCTCGCAGGCGGCTATGGTAAGGGGCATGACATTTCTAGTACACCCCCAAAACAAAATCATGACTTTGTAAAAGAGCATAATAGGACCCCTTTAAGTGACTTAGATTTTAGACAAAATATTGACTGAAACAAAGTAAGAATTTGATGTGAAAGATGACACATTTAATAAGGTTAGGGGGAAAATTACCATTTATATAAACATAGTGGGAAATGACATCTGTTTTGTTACATACAGCAACTCATTTTAAGTTAAATATGTATTCCTCTTTCCAGCCACAGAGCACTTTATTTTGAAAGTTGTTTAAGTGAGAGAAAATCTGTAACTTAGTCAAGATTGGGGGAATTGTAATGTTTAATAATTTCTTTTATTATGTAATTAATTTTTGCATTGAAATTTGCATAGATTTTTGTTTGTATATGCTGTCAATTATAGTTCTTAGAAAGAATCGGCAGGTCACACTTCCAAAAAAACGGAAATCGGAATCGGTCAAGAAAATTGCAATCGTTGCATTTCTAATGTATATATGTATAGAGTTTAGTATTAATTTTATTTTAATATTGTAACATTCATGGATAGTGTAGAAAGTTATACTTGCATGTCAATAAATCTTGAATTGACATAATCTATCTATGTAAACCGAGGAAAAAACACTACAATAACATCAACAGCAGGATGACCAAGAGCATGTCTGGCATCACACTTTTTGAAGTTCTCTGCAATTTTGAATAATCAATTAACTTGATCAAAAGTACCGTACAATATAAATCTAATATTATAGCTGTGGGTGGGTTTGATTGCAGTTTTGTGTGAGTTAACAATTGGAGGTTGTAATATATGTTTGCTAGAGGCTGGTGAGTCAGCAACTGTCTGTGATGGGAGTTTGGCCTGCACAGCAGGGTCTCTCTAGGTCAGCCTGAGGGAGATGGGCCCTGTTTCTCCTTCCCTTTTTATTGATTTTCTCCGTCACCACTGCATGACGGGTGCTTGGACCACACCGTCTGGAAGCTCCCTCTGGATCTGCAGAGAAAGATTAGCCTTAACACTGCCCTCAGTTGACAGATGAAGAGAGAGAGACTGAGGGAGATTGATTAGCTCTAATTATGTACTCTATTGCAAGAATGTGCTAATCTTTTGGTCACTTTTAAGATGAAGCTTGATGTTAGAACAAGCATCTTTATTCGAGTGTTTTCGTGCATAACGTGATGATATCAAAAATAATTTGTGTGTGTTTTTTGTTTGCATATTTTCGCTTTCATTTTATTTTTTTCTGATCAAGGTTAAGCAAATTCTGTGTAACGTAATGAAAAAATACAAGCTTCTTGGAATCAATCTCTTGTATAAAGTGCTATAAAATAAAGGTGATGAAACAAGGTGTAGAATCAATTTTCTCTAAGAAATTGCTAGTAAATTTTACTATTAATTATAAAGAAATGACAAGTAACATTGACTTAGGAAGACTGAGATAGTATTTTCTTGTAAAGCATATTCTAGTAATCTTTGTTTTATTTACAACTTAGAAAAAATATTTTTACAGTGTTGCAATAATTTTTTTTCTTCAGCAGTTTATGACCTTTAACTGAAAGGTTGATCATGTTTATGAAATTTTTGTAAAATGTCCCTGATCTTGTTATACATAATTCGTCTGTGGAAAAAAAAAATCGAATATTTCATCAAAATGTAACTTTCTCAAACTTTTCTGCTGACAAGGCAACAAGGAAGTTTGAGCCAGGAGAAATATTTTTTTCACGAAACAATCAAATTCTGAATGGGTAATATTAAGCCTTGTTCTGCTTTATTTCCCACTGAATATTCACCTACCTCTCAACTACTCCTGTCCTAGCTAGGCACGTCACACACCCACAATCGGGCATGATCACACACACTTGCTACATATACCACAATCAAAACATTACGTCATTCTTACACGACCATCTGTACGTCTGAATATTCCGTTTCACTTGAAGATGTCACATTATGAAATGCATTAGATGTGTAAATGATGACAAAATTCTCGGATTTGGTTGAACTATCCCTTCAGATATTTGATATAATGTCACCACCTCTGATACAGGCATTATCATTTCTAGAGCCCGACCGATATGGGTTTTTTGGGGGGGGCGATACCGATATTAGGGAGTAAAAAAGACCGATATCGATATATCAGCCGATATTCTTTATGTGTAGGCTATATTATAGTACAGTATAGTCAAAAGCTTTTGAATGGTACTGTATGTAGAATATAGTATATAGCTTACATAAACAGAATCTCTACAGTGGGGGAAAAAAGTATTTAGTCAACCACCAATTGTGCAAGTTCTCCCAAGTAAAAAGATGAGAGAGGCCTGTAATTTTCATCCTAGGTATACCTCAACTATGAGAGACAAAATGAAAAAAATCCAGAAAATCACATTGTAGGATTGTAGGATTTTATTTGCAAATTATGGTGGAAAATAAATATTTGGTCAATAACAAAATTTCATCTCAATACTTTGTTATATACCCTTTTTTTGGCAATGACAGAGGTCAAACGTTTCTGTAAGTCTTCACAAGGTTTTCAAACACTGTTGCTGGTATTTTGGCCCATTTCTCCATGCAGATCTCATCTAGAGCAGTAATGTTTTGGGGCTGTCGCTGTTCAACACGGATTTTCAACTCCCTCCAAGATTTTCTATGGGGTTGAGATCTGGAGTCTGGCTAGGCCACTCCAGGACCTTAAATGCTTCTTACGAAGCCACTCCTTCGTTGCCTGGCTGGTGTGTTTTGGGATCATTGTCCTGCTGGAAGACCGCATCCCCCTTTCATCTTCACTGCCCTTGCTGATGGAAGGAGGTTTTCACTCAAATCTCACGATACATGGCCCCATTCCTTCTTTCGTTTACACGGATCAGTCGTCCTGGTCCCTTTGTAGAAAAACAGCCCCAAAGCATGATGTTTCCACCCCCATGCGTCACAGTAGGTATGGTGTTCTTTGGATTCAACTCAGCATTCTTTCTCCTCCAAACACGACAAGTTGAGTTTTTACAAAAAGTTCTATTTTGGTTTCATCTGACCTTATGACATTCTCCCAATCCTCTTCTGGATCATCCAACTGCTCTCTAGCAAACTTCCGACGGCCTGGACATGACTGGCTTAAGCAGGGGACACGTCTGTCACTGGCAGCGCATCATTGCACCTTTTTTGTTATCTCATTTGTCTCTACATAGTTGACGGTATATCCTATGAGTTGAAAATTTACAGGCCCTTCTCTCATCTATTTTTTAAGTGGGAGAACTTGCTACAATTGGTGGCGACTAATACTGTTTTTGCCTCACTGTCTATTTTGCAATGATAACTCAAATGTGGTGACCAAATACTTTTAATGATGTGACAAACATAGGCCTATGGAGGCAGGGTATTTAACAGTTTAACAATAAACTTTATTATTCAAAATGAGTCGGACATCAGTGCACTTAACAGTAAACTTCACTTCACTTATTATTAATAACTTAACACAAATAGAACAAAACATATATATAATTTGAATTAAGAAATTAAACAAGGTAAATGTGTTGGGCAAGCTACTGCCAAACCAACAGGGGTAGGTTTATGCAGGAAGCACAGCTTTTACAAATGTAAACATCTAAAATGAATAATAATAATGAATAATAATTTTTCACAAATTCTGTTTTGTGTATTTTCTGGTAATCAAATGAAAATGCAGAACATGAGGATCATAATTTTGAAATAGTCTTTTTGCGTTTAATATTCACAGACACCGTCTATATATAAGATATACAGTATATATATATATATATGTATATGTACTGACCTGTTTTTTATTTATTCATCAAAAATACGACAAATTCCATGAAATTCCACGTTATACAGTAAATTCAGTTTTTATGACTGGATTCCGCGATTCCATCCATGTTTTCTTAATCGCGGAAATCATAGGGCCCTACTAATGTAGCAAACGAATATGATAAGCTCATTGTGAGAGTAAAAGACGGGGACATTGTTGTTTATTTACTTAGCATTGAGTCTCTCCAACTAGGTGACAACGTAGCGTTAAATCACTATTTAACAGACTCAAGCCACCACCGCACTGCCGTCTATTGGACTGCAGAAAGATACTAACTTTTCAATCTGCTACGTTACTGACTGTACTGACAAACTATGCTTGACACCGTGTCTGCGCCGCAACAGAATGCGACAAAGCGATTGAAAATCATTTGAACTTAGTGCCAGCACGTCATAAATGGAACGAGACATCAGTTTACTGCATCCAGTGTAGACAACATCACTGATTATTATTATGGGTTCTATTCTACACTGGACACGAGCGGCGCGGCAAAATACAATAGAAATTCTCGCGAATAGTCGCGATGTGATTTGACCGATGTGATAAGCATGAGTTCTGGGCCACGGCGTGGCCGGTATAAACACCAGCATTGACTGAGTGGCCGCGATCAGCTCTGGTGGCCATAACACAGGCTTTAATGCACCGCAGACGCGTGCCGTGATGCGCAGATCAGCTCTAGTCTCTAACGTCACTGAATCTGCTGTTAAAAATGAACCATCCATTCATCATATCATTATGCAAAACTAAGAATTAGAATCATTGTAATGTGACGATCAAATATAGGTGCGGGTGGGTGGTGGGCGTATAATTTGAAGCAGTGGACTCAGGTGAAGTTTGAGCTCATCTGCGCATCTCTACACTGATCTGGGTGGCCAGTAGCAAAAAAATGGAGTGTGCTCTGCTGGATAAACTAAGTAATTACACCATTCAGAAGCATTTAATCTGCGTTATATGCCAAAAAAAATTCATATCGGCGGCATATCAGCATATTCGCCAATACCGATATATCTGCGACAGGCTCATATCAGACGATAATATCGGCAAAACGATATATCGGTCGGGCTCTAATCATTTCCATCTGTGTCTGTCATGGGAGGCTATATTTCTGTGGAGGGCACTATGTGGCAAATGCCAGTTTTGTTCTTAGAAGCTGAGAGGCCAATTGGTCAGAAAGTTGCCTGCATCCTCTCACATGTGATTGACAGGTTGAGAGCTTTCACCCTGTAATGGTCTCCTCCACAAAGCATGCTGGATTTAATGGCTTCTCTAACGACACTACTTTTCTCCACTCATGGGCCTCTGACACCTTTACGCATGAGCACGTCTCTGACCAAACCACCACCATCCGTCTCTGTGTAGTGGAGGGAAAAAGATTTAGCGGACCATTGCAATTATGACTCGATAAGAATCTCTGTCCCTGGTGCCGATTTGACTAATAATGATGTTTTCATTAAGATTTCATAATTCAGCACGTTTACTATCTCGCACACAGGCTGTAACCTCACCCCTCCTTTCTGTCGGATTCTCCATTATAGAGGAGATTAAGTACCTTTGCCCCCTTGAGGATTTTCATTAAAAATCTATACAGATAAGGTTTGTTTTGAAAAGAGTGCTGTAGTGAGACAGAAACTGTGAGAAATGTGCTTCTGTGCTCGGGTTTTTGTTCACAGTAGTCTGTGCGACAGTTCTTTATTATAGGTTGGAAACTTTATAAAGGAGGAAGTTTAAAAACAAATACAAAGGAATGAATAAATGGTAGCTATTCTGTATTTTAATCTCATTTGGATTTTCTGCAAGGCCGGTATTGAATCCCACATACTGTATACTATGTGTACTGTCTTCTAATTATCCTTAACTAAAATATTGACATGTTGAAAAATGTATTCAATGAATGAACACATACTGTAGCTTGTGGAAGCAGATCAATTCATTCTGTTGGCCAAATGTCTGGCAATGAGATTTCTCTTTCTGTCTCTTTATGTATATTAGAGCTTAGAAAAATAGGACTGTTTGGTGGGTCTTAGAATATGGACTGTTAAAAATAATTAATGTTGTCAATGCAGCCACATGTTATAAGATTGATCATGTTTTGTTAAATAATAAACAAAACCATAGTCTGATAATTTGAACTTTAGCCTATTAAGTGTTAAAATGTATTTAAAATATAAGGTTAAATGGATGTAATCCACAAAAATATTAAGCAGCAACACAGATAATAATAAGAAATGTTTATTGAGTTCCAAATCAGCGTACTAGAATGATTTCTGAAGGATCATGTGACACATTTTTTTTTAAATCTTACTGACCCAAAACTCATGAATGTGTTCTTCATTTATTTTGATTTCTAGAATTTTAAAAAATCTTCCACTTTGCTCAGTGTGTGATCCCACATCATATCAGCATGGGAAGGTGACTCTTATTAAGTATTCAGAGCTTAAGATGATTGTGCAGGGTAACATCTGGCAGTAAAATGTCTTTAGTAAAAACAACACTGTTTAATTAATAATTGATCAGTACTCTCTCTAGGCTCTTTAACGGTAGGGCAGGATCTCAGGGATGCGGTTACCACGCCAAGTTAGTCAGGAGTAGGGAGAAAAGGTGTCGGGGAGCTATTTGAGTGCTCTCTCTTTCAAAAACATGCCACAAATGGTAGCCGTGCTCTGGGGAGTAAAAATGCATCTGCTGAGGTGTCGGCACAAGGCTTCCATGGCAGCATGTAGCTCACAATAACACCCATGTGCTACTAGTGAAAGCGCTGGGCCCTGTTCAGCAGTTTGGAAATCTTTGCTTGTGTTTCAAGCAGGTGATATAGTTTGCATACTCACAATGTTGAGATATGCAGTTAGGTGTGTGCAGGAGGTCACGGTGATGCAGGTGAAATATTCCCTTCATTTGATTAATACCAGGCCTGACACAGAGCTGCAGTAGGTTATATCCAGTTATAATTGCTATTATAAAAAAAAATCTGATTTGAAGGTAGGGCTGTGCGATTAATCAAAATCGTCATAAAATCGCGATTTGAGATTGTGCGATTTCTAAATCGCTTTATAGCACGATTTTCCGCACCCCCGACCTCCCGCAGTATGCTATCCGAACCAATCAGAATGCAGCGTGCCTAAATGGAGCACGAGAACAGAACAGACCGGGCGGGCATACAAACGTAACGCCAGGTTCACACACGTCTGTGGTGCGCCCATGTTAACAGATCAGAGTGTTCACACTGCACGCGATTGCGGTCCGGCAGTGCGCTCCAGGAGCGGTGCGTCTGCAGCAGTCATTCTGCGATCGTTTCTGTGCGGAATCTATTTCTGCTGTGCTGCATGCGCTGAATTAAAGTGGCAGCGTATTATTCGCTGTAAAAATTAACATGGATTGACACGGAAATTTAGTAATTACACCATAAATGCATATTATTAAAGTCTGCTGTGTTTCAGTCAACACATGGCTTTTTGGCTAGATTTAAAACAAGGAAAAGTGCACTTTTAGATAAACAAGGCAATAATAGATGGCACTCGTGGTGGTAGATAAACAAAGTAATATTTATTGAGTTTAAACGTGAACATGTCTATGAAAGATTGTATTACTGTACCATGATAAAAGAGAATCACAATGCTGAAAAAGCATTTTCGAAACAACGTTTGGATTTGAAATCAAAATAATGGATAAATGTTGTGTTTGTGGTAAACAGCCGCGGATCAGGACTGCAAACGCGTCCTGTGTGAAAGCAAAATGAGTTTGTGCTGCTTCTGCACCGCATACACATACGCTATACGCACTGCAGACGGAGTACGTGTGAACCTGGCGCAACACATCTAGTTCAAGCTCGATGCCAGCCACGCAGAGCTCTAGGTGTGACCAATGAATGGCAAAAAAATATATATATATTTTTTTCTGCCATATGTCTATTCTAGGGACATTTTGTTACACATTTACTTAGTGATTATTTTGCCTTATGTCTGTTCTAGAGACATGTTACAGCTTTTTGATAAAGCTCTAATTGGTTTTCTTTTGGAAATGTTTCAAATTATCACTGAATGCATTAATGACTGTAAAGCATGTCTGTGTGTGTCAAAATCATGATTAAAATCGAAATCGCAGAATTGATCAAAGAAATCGAGATAGGTTTTTTTTGTCCAGCCCTATTTGAAAAGGGCACATTTTTTTAGGTTAACGTTAAAGCGAGCGGCCATGTAATGATGCTACTACTTGCATGGTTCAGCTGATAAGCCACATTAGAGGTCGATGAACTAAACAAACATTTGCATGTCCTGACCAATGTATTAATTACCACACAGACCAGCTGTTAACTAATCTGACTTCGCCACTTTCTGTGGGTTTTTTTTTTCTGCGACTAAGCAACTAATAAAATTTTGATCGACTAAGCCTATTCTCGTCGACTAACGGTTAGTCGACTATTAGGCGGCAGCCCTATTAGAAAATTATTGCTGTTAAAATTATTTATATTACATTTATATTCCGTTGTGAATGTCATGAACACTAAGTGGACTAGCAATGCAGAGTGGGTCTGAATTTTATGAGAAGACCTGTAAAGACCTGTTTTGTTGAACGATGCTAGGGTACTCCTTGACCCTCTTTGGCAAAGTCCAGTAATCTCCACAGGCTAAACATTAAGCTCTCTTTATTTTTCCTGTACAGTCTAGCCAAATATTAATAGATTGAAAGTCTCTTCAGCAGTGTGGGATTTGCACTACGAGTAGCCAATTACATCTAATTGCCAGTTTTTGACACATGGATGATACACTACCCTCTCCTACTGGACAAAACTCTTTCCCACTATCCATCCAGTCATCTTTCATTAATCTGTTTCTTTCAGCCTCGTAATGTGCGATACAATCTGAATCTTCTCTCTGACTGCACAGAAGTAGTGGATTTTTGTTTTTGCATCAGGGTCCCATGTGTTTCCAATATGTTCCACCGTCAGTCAGTTTGCTCCGTTCTTAACCATGAGTTTATTACCATGTGAAGTGTATCACAGCTGAGCACTAGCACCAGCCCTGATGAGAAAATCTGCTCTGCAACCCTGCAGTCCGCTCAGGCTCCCTTAGTTCAGTGAAAAACAGGTCAAGATGTCTTTACCCGGTCAGTTAAAACACATGCTACATCCACTAATGCTGATCGCTGAGGTGGAGCATAGACTTGGACGTGTGAGTGTTTTGTCAACATTTAGCCAGAGAATATATCGACCCCACGGTGGCCCAGGTGAAGCACTGATAAATCAATAATGCCATTAGTGCTGAGGCCCTTCTCTGGCTGCCTGATGTAAATGATGTCCAGTGTTGGTTTTGAGGAACTTTCCATTAGATGTGTGTATTTTTGCCTCCTCTGAGCCATATCAGCATAGCTTGGTGATTAATGGCCTGGGAACCACAAGAACCAGGAGTGAACTTATTTCCATAAGTGTGGATGCAGTAGTTAATCTACTCTGAATTACAATGACCAATGGGATCTTGGCATGCAATCACTAAAACTACTTAATTTGATATAAAATTGCTGTTATCAAAGTTTCTCCTCATAATCTATCATCTTCCACCTCTGAAATTACTTTCTTGTTCAGCTGATGTCACCAATTTTATTTTAATTTAAAAAATTTTTTTACAGCTCCTCCCCATTAACCACCTTTCATATAGAGACCATTTTTCTTGATCCAATCAAAACCTCATGGATAAATTCAAGTCCCGCCTAGGGATGTAACAGTATGACAATTTCTTATCACGATTATAGTGACCAAAATGATCACGGTTATCAGTATTATCACGGTATTGTTAAAATGTGCTGGAGATGTTAAAAAGTACCGACACATAAATCACTTCACCAAGTTTTATATTTGAAAATCAACAAACAACAAATAAAATGACTTTTTGTTTGCATAATCACTAAAACAATAACATTACCAATGATGTTCGGATTTTAAATGACAACTTGACTGACAACAGTTTAATAGCATGTTGAAATATCTAATGTAAATGTTCAAATAAAGCTTTGAAAAAGTTTAATAAAAAGGTAAACATCACATTTCAGCCTTTAAATAAAGAAAAGATATGTCAAAATGATAATTGATTAATAAATTATTATATGTATTTTATCTGCTCCATAAATAATTCTAGATAACTCATCTGAATTGTTTATGTGTGTAGAATCCACATAAGCTTGTTTTTCATCAACCGGTCAAAATTTACAGCAGGGCATGCAAATTCGGTCCGTTTTTGGCCAGACAAAAACTGCACGCAAGCTGAATGTAAATCCACTCGCTGACAGCAGGTGGCGCTTATTGGAAAGCTAAATTAGAGCTGTTTCCCGTAACCTCCGTGGACAAAGCAGTATTGCGATTAAGAACACTTCCTTTAGGTATTACATGGAGCGAAGATGAAAACAAAATGCCATCGAATCGTTTTTGAAGACAGTCAGAACCTTCAGAGGTACATTCATATAATTAATTCATTCATATATTCATTTGTATAATTCCCTTAGCACTCTTTTAAAACCTCCCAGATTTTCCGCCCTGTTTTCACTCAAAACGAAACTACTCTGTGTGATGTGCGCACGTGAGACTGTTACTTAAAACTGTGCTTTATGCTGGACAGTATTTATTTATCGCGAGTTGCCACGGTAATCGCGGTAATCTAATACGGTTTTAGTGATAATTAAAAGATGAAACGGTAATACTAACCGTGGGGAATTTTATCATGATTTATCGTCACACCGGTAATCGTTACATCCCTAGTCCCGCCCTACATTTTTTCGTTTCACTGTGAAATATGTACTGCCGTAAAATGGGTAGCATCCCATTTTATTGACTTTAAAGGATGTTATTAGGAACTATGCTTTGTGTTCTATTTTACTGTATTTTTAAATAGAGGTGTATGAAATGCATTGTCTACAATAATATCATAATTGTTGTTTTAATTATGTTAGTATTATTTATGTAGTGTATATGCATTCATCCCACCTCTAAGTCGCATTAAACAGTCTACGGAAATAAATCGAAATGCCACTTCAGATGCAGCATCTGTATCATCTCTGGATGATCTCATGGATCAGGCATATTGTCATAGTTTGAGGAGTTTAACCAATATTGATGTTGATGTTGATGGATTGGAGGGCACTGCAACTTTTGTGATTATGACTCATATGAGACATGCAACACAAATACTAAACATTAGCGCATATATGCTTCAACAAGAGAAATTATCTCACTGATGATCTCACCAGATCTTTGGCTTTAAATGCACAGCCTCTGTGTGTTTTGCTGCCCACACTTGGCTATGTGTCATCTTGTCTCATTTTGTGTCATCTGGCCTGACCTTAATTGCACTCCTTCAGTGGTCGATCTCAGGAAACTTTCAGAGCTTGTATATTTGGGTTTGTTTAGTTTCAAGAAGTTCTAACCCCATTTTTTTCCTCTCTTATAGCACGAGAAGAGAACGTGGCCACTTTCCGAGGTTCTGAGTACTTCTGCTACGACTTGTCTCAGAATCCCATCCAGAGCAGCAGCGATGAGATCACATTGTCCTTCAAGACCTGGCAAAGAAATGGCCTTATCCTTCACACCGGCAAGTCAGCAGACTATGTCAACCTGGCCCTGAAAGATGGGGCCGTTTCATTGGTCATCAACTTGGGTTCCGGAGCCTTCGAGGCCATTGTCGAGCCTGTCAATGGCAAGTTCAACGACAATGCCTGGCATGACGTGAAGGTCACACGCAACCTCAGACAGGTAATGCTAAAGCGGTTGAAATTTGATGTTTTCTGATCTAATTCAGAACTAAATGCCATTGTATATTGTTTAAATTAGTATTTTCGGTTATTTTAAGTTCTTTGAGATGCTAACGCAACTATTTCTTCTCTGAGTTCTTCTACGCTGCCTCATGTTTTGCCTCCTCAGGCATATACCTCTGTCTGAAGCTATCAGCAGTGCGATGGCTTCAAGAGGCTGTCTCTCTCACCCCTCTAGATGTTCACCTCACTTCTCCAAATAGTCTGTCTTATCAGGGCAGCGGGGAGAGGCTCCAACCAACCTCAACCGTTCCATTTACCCACAGCCAATCTTTGTTGAACTGTTAAATCACTCCGCCGCTGCATTTTAAAATATGTAAATATTTAGGCTGGTTTTGCCCCTCAGGAGTGAAAGGATGTCGCTTTTTGCGCAGGCGTGTGTAGAGGCGTGAGTGCCCACAAGCACTAGCTATTTCAGCTCTGATCCACTTGGACTGTGACATTTTTTTTCACTTTGTTTAATAGCTGTTTTACTATCACAAGAACATGCATTAGAATTACCTAATGCAATTGCCCGAGGAAAGTCAAAAACCAAAAAATCACAACAAAGAGGCAGCTTGATAGAGGTCAGAATTCACGGTTGTAGCAGAAAACAACACGTTCTGAAACATTATTTTAGAAAGGACCTGAAAATCAAAGCTAAATATGTTTTGACAGAAAAAAATTGAATTATTGGTGAAAAATATATTCTGGAAGTGAGTCTGCACTTTAAGATCTTGCTAACAAGAGCAATGCCTTTACAAAAGTGAAATGCCACAGGCTCTGTAGAGAATCTGCTGTTTCTTTTTCTTTTCCAACTTTTCTTACTCTCACTCATATGCTTTGCTTCTCTGTGGATGACATATATTCAGACCCAGACTAACCACTCATGAACCATTGACTAGAGTCTTTAATTTACTAACCAGAACCTAAACTAATGTGCTACTCATCATGACTTCATTTCAGTTTATTTCATTTTATTAACAACCCTTTTGTTCATTGTTTAATTTCCTTTCTTCCCCCTTTTCTCAAAGCATTCAGGTATTGGACACGCTATGGTAAACAAACTACATTGTCTGGTAGTTATCATTCTTATTGTCCTTTTTTGGGTTTACCATGTGTTTTCCTGGCCCTCTTTCTTTCTCTTTTTTGGGATTTCATGGCTTCATAAAAAATAAACAGACTGGGGTTTGTATTTTGGGGATTTCTTCCTTTTTCATTTCAAATGTCCTAATCCCATTTTTCACCACAGCTTTACTGACATTTTGTATCTTTCTTTCTTTGAACTTCCTCTTTGGCCCTTTTTTAGTTTTTGAAGGCTTAGTCTGTTTAAGAAGCCCTTTTTTTCTTTTTTCAATCAAATACTGTCAAAAACTGGCAGAAGCTTTCCAAAACAAAAAAGCGATGAAAACAATAGTATGAAAATAAAATAATAAAAAACTATTTCAGCACTGGAGCTCTGACAGTTGATTCCAGTTGTTTGCACATGCCGCGCCGACCCATTCATGTTGGATCAGCCCTTGTGTTACTAACACCAAAACTCTTGTCTGAGCAACCCACCATCTGCCAAGTATCCTGTCCTGTCTGTACTGTGGTGTAGGTCATGACTGCCTGCGTCCTCCCTCATTACCCCTCATACTGTAGCTTTTGCTTTGGTCTTATATGTGCTGTTTCCTCTTGCATGTTGTCTTGGCTTGAAGAAGATGCATGATTCCATGTTTGCAGTGGTTGTATGTCACTATTAATGTTTTATCAGAAAAATACCATCTGTGTTGCATGCTCATTTGTGGTAGTATTAGCTCATTTTGGATGCATGCATCCAAACCAACTCAACTAACCCAGTGTGCACAGAATTTGAACTAAAAACAAGCAATTTGTCTATAGTTTGTTACATAACACTAACCCCTCAAACTAACGTCCCAAACCAGAAAACTATTTCTAACACCATCAAAGATAAAGAAAATATACCGGAAAAATATTTTCTTTACCTGTCCTTTGTAAGCCTATGAATACTAGACAAGAACGGCCTACTAAAAGTCTCGAAGTGCAGGCCTTTGGTACACAATCAAAGACTGTCAACAAACCAGCAAGATCGAAGCTAACCTATTCCTGGTCGAGTGGTCGTCACAGCCATGATGTTCATGAATGGATTTTTCCCTCTCCTTTTGTCATTCCTCTCAATCAGGTGACAATATCCGTGGACGGCATCCTGACCACAACAGGCTATACACAGGAGGACTACACAATGCTGGGATCAGATGATTTCTTCTACGTCGGAGGAAGTCCAAGCACAGCAGACTTACCTGGGTCTCCTGTCAGCAACAACTTTATGGGTTGCCTGAAAGAGGTAGGTGGTCTGGACGAACCTCGCTCTTTCAACGACATGCATCATATCACCATGTCCTTGTCTGGACTGAGAGGTAACAAGTTTGAATAGACCGTCCGAGCAGAATAATAGATTCAGTACAGCTTATCTTGTGAAAAGGATAGAGCAGACATCGTAACCCGTGGTGTGTTTCTCTAATGAAATTCGCTTTTTGCCCAGATGCGAAATTGTTTCAGGCGTATTTAATTGGAGTTTTCAGTTGTGGTGAATCATTTGATTAAGGTTCCACAGGCCAGAGAAGAAGCTAGGGTGATTGGATGAGATGAGACTTTGCATAATGATATGCAGCATTCTCAAAAAGGGAACCCCAAAGAGATTCTGCTGAACAGTTGGACATGAAGACATCTGTAAATGCAAAATTAAAATGTCACATTTCACCACTTAATAAAAAAAAATAATAAAGAAAATGAATCCTATTTGTAGGGCCATTCTTTTTTTATTTATTTTTATTGTTATTTATTTATTTTTTTTTATTTTTTATTATTATCATAAATTAAAACCTAATTTAAGGAAGGTTTTCATCAAAAGACAACAAAAAATTGACTGTGGTAAATGTAATATAAATGCAGTAATGATATTGAAAAACCTTTTCATGAAAATTGTCACAATGCAAGCCATCTTAGTCCTAAAAAAGTTTCAAAAAGTGTTTTTTTTTCCCCTTTGATTTTTGAGGTGAAATATGATCCAGACAGGTTTTGTTTTTGCTTTCAATTCACCCTCTAAGAGCCATTATACTGTTTGCAGAAGTTAGATGTCATTCTCTTCGATCAGCGGTTCATTTCCACATTCCTTCGTTGTCAAGTCTGGATAACATTATCAGTAAATGGACTGATCTTTAATTTAGCTGGAAATAGGCAATTACTCTGTTTTTACGGCTGCTGGCGAGATCCTCCATTAATTCATGCTGAACAAACAGCAGACAACAGAACCTCCTTTTTCGCAGTGAGTGCTACAACAGCCTGCTATCTTTTAATGACCCACCATCAAGCTATCACTGCCGTTTCCATCTCAGACCGGCCCTCCTATCGCAGGGCTAAAAACCTGCAACAACGGCGTTTGCGTAAAAAACTCATTTCATTCCCTGTTCACTGTGCTGAGTTTTGAAAAAAACTGCCACCCATGTCAGAGATTACAGTAATCAGTCTCATGTGTGCTGCGATATAGCGAACGCTTACATAACACTGCTCTGCTAGATAGGTGAACTGGATGCTAAGAGCTGCTCAAGACGAGATAGCTTATACATCCTTCACCCACCCAAGAGTGGCCATAATGATAGATACCTCCTCCTCACACTCTTTCTCATAGTCTGAGCCCAAGGATGAAAAGTAATTTTATACACTTCTCCGCTTTTAAAACCTCACATTTGATGTGGAAGCTGAAAATGATGTAGTTGTTATGGATCACGTGTGGCCGCTCAGACACATGGGGTTTGTAATATGGCATGAGACTATCAACGATCTGGTCAGGATGACATGACCTCAAGACTGCCATATTGCATTTTTAGCTGGGTTCAATTCAACCTAAAATGTCCAGACTTTGTTGTGTTTGCAATTACTATGTTCACAGTAGCTTACTAATGCTGTGCTCTTACTTTTTGTGAAGTAAAAATGACATTTTGGTCACTGAAATGTGTAATGCATTCATCTGTTGTTGTTTTTTCTGATATAGTTATTGTATATTCTACTCCTTTTAATTATAAGCCTGGTTATACATGCATAGAACATGCAAAAAGAAAAAAGAAAATCTAATTTTATAATTTGTTTTTATTATATTTATGATATTTATATTATTTATAATATTGATATTATTATATATTTAATATTTATTGTTTTATATGAATTTCCTTTTTATTTTACTGTTATTCACTACACATTTTGCCTGATCTGGGGTATTTTTGTTCTGTTAAACTCATGTGATAGTAACTATTATTAGAAGTAGACAGTGGTGTTGTAGAGTGTACCACCCTGTGGCACAAGATGCTTACTGCAGTCATGTTGTGGAAAAGGTAATGCACATACACATTTAACACTGCATTTATCTATTTACTGTATATAGGACAGAGGATGCAAAAATTGGTTTTAACATAAAATCACAAGAATATGCACTCAATTAATAATTTGTGTAAGACCACAGCTTTTTCAAAATAAAATGATGTATGACGTTTTTTAGCTCAAATAACAATAACACAATAGCACAAATAACAACAAATGTCTTTCTCTTTCTTCAAATGAAGCAGAGTATTGTATAGATAGTCGCAGGCTTCCTCAGAGCTGCCTTCTGTCCGTCTTTCAAGCTGAGCGTGAAGGGCAGTAATCAGGGTATGGCGGGGTGTGTGGCTGCACAGGGGTCTGCCAGCACTAATGACTGGATACTGAGCAGCCTCCACTGCTGAGCTGGACTCTGGCTCCCTTCCTTTGTGCTCCGCCATCACAACCAGTTTCCAGGATGTGCGCATGGTGACTGTCATTTGTCACTTTGCTGGGCCGACTGGATGAAACTGTCCCTGCTCTCTGGACGCTTGCTCCAGAGCCAGCTCTATGGATGTGAGAGTTCTGATAGATAAGTTGACCCAGCCTCTCTCCCTCTCACACTCGCTCTCTCCCATCCGCTA
Organism: Sinocyclocheilus anophthalmus; assembly: GCA_018155175.1. Classification (NCBI taxonomy): domain Eukaryota; kingdom Metazoa; phylum Chordata; class Actinopteri; order Cypriniformes; family Cyprinidae; genus Sinocyclocheilus; species Sinocyclocheilus anophthalmus. The sequence goes on along the minus strand of JADLZN010010181.1, from coordinate 17,874 downwards.
TCCAGCAGATTTGTTTCGGTAAGCACCGCAGGACTGTTAATATTTGGCAAAAGCTCAGAACTGGAATACTGGCCAGCCTGAAACAGCAGGAGTGGTCTTTGTCTTTTGTGTCAGTCATGTAGTGTGCAAATGCAAGGAATATGTAGGATATTTTAGAATATGTTGATGAAATAAAACAAAACATAAATTAAAGTCATGGTTCATCCAGAAATTGTCATTGTTTACTCACCCTCATGTCTGTGGAACATAAATATTTTGAGCTGTGTTGTTGTAGTTTAATGTTAAATTAACTGAAAACTTATAAAACTTACAATGTAAAAATAAAAGCCAATTCAAAATTGTAATAAATTCTACAATAGCATATAAATAATTAGTATAATAATATAAATAATAGAAAAATAACTGATTTTAAGATTTATTTATTTCTATTTTATATTATTATTATTATTTATTTTTTGTGGTCCATTATATGGAGGTCAATGGTAACCAAACCTGTTTAATTACCAAATTCGTCAAAATATCTTGTTTTATTCACAAAAGAGGGTTTTATAGGTTTGGAATTGCATGTAAATTATGACAACATTTTCACCTTTTCCATCTCTTTAAGACGACTTTTTAGATGATCTGTTTTAAATGGCTAGCAGCCATGAGCTGATAACATATTTTCCCATAGGTCATGTGGCTAAATTGTTTTTTTGAAAGTGAAGATGCTTCTCATGTTAGCATGCTAATTAGCATTAGCATTTGGTTCAAGACTGTTGAGCTTGTGAGGAAAATTACATTTTAATACAGTGTATGCAAATGAGCTGTGGTCTAGCAGAGGTTTGAACAAAACAAAACTAACTCTGAAAGAATAAGTTAAATAAGCTGCAAACCAGACCAGATGCCATTATGCCGATAGTCAAACGTTTGGCTGCGCAAGCCATGACCTGTTATGCCATGTCCAACCAGGCCATCTAGACCCTTTTGCACCTCATTGCCCTGAGCTCCCATGCAAAACATCCACAAAGGGCCACCTGGCATGCTTGACTAGTGAATATTCTATACTCATTTCCAAGTTTTTTCTAGTTTGACCTGGGGGCTATTAATTCCTTGAGAGTGGTGGGTAGGCACTGTAGGCAGAGATTTATAGTAGAAGCAGACAGCTGTGGATGATGAATGCGGGTGTCACTACAGGCCCAGCACAGGCAGAGAGAAGGCTGCGGGCATGGCGAGGACCCTGAGAATGTGCATAGCCGCTCTTCCAGTTCTCAGCTCAACAGCATGGACACTACAACAGAACCTTAGCTTCAAATTCAAGCAAATATGCCTTTGCTTATCTCATGCTCATAGCAGTCAGTGAGAGTAGACGGACTTTCAATCCACTGGAGATTTGTGGAAAGACATATTTTCAATATTTCATCAGCAGAATTGACACACAGGTGCACAATAATAAAATATGTTGAATTGACTCTGCAGATGACACATGAACTCTGTTCCAAAACCTAGTAAGCTGAGTGTAACAAACGTTTGTAGGTCGGGAAGAAGGAGGCGGGAACCGGCGAATATTCAAAGAAACTTTAATAATAAAATAAACTCAAAACAGCGCGACAGCCCCTCGTGGACGCCTGTCGCGCACAAAATAACCAAACACAAAATAAAATCCAGGCCTGGTCCTCTCTCGTCTTTCTCTGTCGTCACTCCTCCTTTTATCCTTCTGGAGCTACTTCTTGGGACTCGAGACCAGTGAGTGGCGCAGGTGTCGTGCATTCGCAATTACTCCACCGGCCTCGCTCCGTTCCCACGGCTCTCGGCCCCGCCCCTCTCGTCACACTGAGTTCATGCCTACTGTCTACCTAGTCAGCATCTTAACTTCACAAGTGACCAGTTTGTATTGGTCAACATCTCCTCCAATTGATTTTAACTGAGTTTGCATTGCTAATCTAACAATGCAGCTCTCAAATAAGCATAAATAATACAAAGAAATATGCTATTTTAATTATAATAATTTCATTGAATTAATCCATGTGCTTCAAATTAAAATTTAACTGGCATTTTTTCAGCAGAAGCAGAAAACAGGGAAAAAGCAAGTATGTGCTCCATAGTCTGAACCTGAGAAAAGCTGTCGAAAAATAGTAATAGTAAATAAATAAATAACGTTTGCAAAATGCACAAACAGTAAAATAAAATGAAAATAATTTTATCAATACTTTTCATTATTGAATGAAATATAACTATATTTATACTGTCATCTTATGTGTTTTTTTTAGAGGTCGGCCGATAGTGGATTTTACCGATACCGACAGCTAGGTTGGACCACACTGGCCGATAACCGATTAATCAACCAATAGTTTTTAAAATGGATACTGACGAAACTACAATAGTGCTTTACTCTTAAAAATACTCTTAAAAACAGTGGTGAACCAGTACTTTGTACAGTGAATTAAAAGTATCAATATTTAATCTTATTAATTCTATAGTGATCATTATATTTAGTTCATAGTTCATTATCTAATGTTAACAGAAGCAACTTCAAAATGTAAAAATGTATTCGTAGATGTTGAGATTAACACATGGCCATCTTTAAATATCTACAAAAAGGCCATAGCTTTGAAATTACATATGTATGGGTATTGTATACTGTCACACTTTAATTGATACTATTCTAGAACATGCGATGGTTATCTAATCTAAATAACAAAATATGTTAGTCACACACCCGTCAAAAAGCACAGTGCCGGTGTTTAGAAAAACAGCAAAATGTATGTGAAGCATACAGACTTTATTAGAGCCACAAAGACAAAAATTTCACTGAAAAAATGCACAATATACAATTTTACAGCCTAGGGTGAAGTCATGTATATTAACAACAATTTGGGACAAATATAATGTAATTTAATAGAAAACTGTGTGAGTGCCGCTCTGTGGCATGTGGTAGGATTTCTTTCAGCTGTTAAATTTTCGTTCAATTAAATTTCTATTATTTGTCTAATCACACACACTAAGCACACCAACTGTTGACCAATGTGTCGCCCCCCCCCCCCCCCCCCCCCTGGTATCAAAATCAATAAACCCTTACAGAAGAAGACAAGACACGTTCACAACAACCTCCCAAGAGCCGAAGTCAAAACAAAGTGCAAACGTCATTAATCAGATAAGGACAAGAATACATAAAAATTATTTTAACCTAGATTTAAAAATGGATAGTGTAGGGGCTGTTCTGATTTCCATCGGTAGACTATTCCAAAGTCTCGGAGCGGCTACGGCGAATGCTCAATCAGCCCTAGACTTGAGTCTGGTTCTGGGAACCACTAAGAGCCTTAGATTGGCAGACCTAAGCACTCTTGCAGGTTGGTGGTCTTATCAACAGATCAGAGCGGTATGAGGGTGCTAAACATTTTAAAGACTTCAAAACCAATAAGAGCAATTTAAAATTAATCCTGTAACGCATAGGTAACCAATGTAAAGACTGAAGGACAGGGGTAATATGCTCACGCTTTCGAGTTCCCGTCAGGATACGTATGAACATATCTATGTGCTTTCTCACGTCACAGCTTTAAATCTGCAACTTCGCTGGCTAACAAATGCATTAATGTGGCCAGCTGGATATAAACTAATGCAAATAGATGGTAACAGTCATGACATTAAGGATTTGGATCAGACTTGCGTGTTTTGATCACAATGTTTTAATCATTTGAGGTGCTGCTAATGTTCACGTTCTCTCAGCCTTGATAGCAAACATTCTGCTGTTCTTTCTCCGCTAATGCAGCATCTAGTCAACAAATTAATTACTTAGTAATGATATGAAAACATGCACTACGGAATAATGTGTACACACCGTTTAGTTGTCTACATTTTTAATCCGCGCGTCTGAAGTGTCCCGCTCTGTGCAGCGCGCAGTGTCACGAGTCAAAACAAACAGCACGTGGCGTCAGTGATTCCACCTCTAGTGGGCCGCTCTCGTACTGTATAATGACTGCAACAGACACAACCTGGAAAAACTATCGGCAGCAATCAACTATCGGTGCCGATTAATCAGCAAAACGATACATCAGTCGACCTCTAGTTGTTGTTTTTTTTATTATCAGTTTGTGTATATATTATGTGCAGTGCATTCTGGGATTGGCTTAGACATGAAGCGTACAATGCTGCCTTATAATTATAAGGTTTATTATGCCGTAGGTTTTTATAAACTTTTTTTTTTTTTTTTTAATTTTCTCAAAAGCTTTGGGAAGAACATATGGCCTCTCTGGTTGTAAATAGCTTAGCTGTACAACAAAGACTTACGTAAGAACCAGTCAATCCTTACGTTCCCTCACAGCCGAATCCATAAAGCTGAGATAGCTCCACACAGACAGATCCTTGGAGTCTTCTCATGTCTATCTATAGATTATGTCTCAGTTACTCTTGCTTGTCTTTCCTGCAAACTACATACCAGGTGCTGTTAGATAAAGCCATGGCATTATATTGAAATGTCAGATTTCTAGGGGCGCTCTGTTCAAGTAACCCTTCTTTTCACCCAGGGTAACAAATATTTGTTCTCCCCTGAAATGCTTTTGTTTAAATGACATATGCTGCTTTTCCGCTATGGCTTGCACCGCGGTCCAAAATACAATTAATGCAATTAAAGAATATTTCAGCAAAAATATTTAACAGTTTGGACAACTGAAATATGATTTGCATGCTCAGAATCAAGACTCGGGGTAGGGTGCGTATATTTCACAGCTCTGAGTGGCTCATCAGCTGAATTAACCAGCTGACATTTCATGGGCCGCCTAAACGCATCAAAATGACAATGCCATAGAACAGACCAAATTGCAGAGTATCAATTTGTGTCAGACACTAAGGCTGCCCCTGGTGTTGTGGACAATTTGCGAGATGAAACTTGATTTAGGTGATGAAAAATGCACCAGACAGGATAAATAGAAATGATAATGTTACAAATAACAGCAATCATCGTCTAATCAATGTCTGGCAGTTTTCAGTCATGTTGAAGTCCTCAAGGTCATATTTGGGACTATGAGATGCTTGCGAGGATTCTGTGTGTAGCGTACGATCTCTTTCTCTCTTTCTCTTTCTCCATTCCCAGAATCCTCTATTCAGAGATTATCTGATGTTCCAATGTGTTCTACTTGATGTACAGCATAATGTAACACAACTTGGCTGCTGAAAATTCAGCTTTACCGTCCTATAAATAATGATCACATTCTTGAAAATATTTCATAGAAAAATGTTATTTTAAATTATAATATTTTTCAATATTACCATTTTTTTACTGTATGTTTAGTAAATTAAATGCAGCTTTGGTGAGCATAAAAGTCTTCCTTCAAAAATTTAAAAAAATCGTACTAGGGCGCTGCACAACTAATTACAAGTTTTTACTTTTTTTTTTTATTTAAAGAAGAAACCAATCCAATGAATAGATGCAATTTGAGGCTTAATACTATAGAAAAGCAATACATTTTTTCTCTTTGAGTGTTTTCAGCTTGTTTATTTTCATATAAAATATGGCATGCAGTTGCATCAAGCAATGGTATAAACATCATTCAATGTAATTGTGATAATCGTAATTAATAATCGCAATTACAATTTCAACGGAATAATCGACAATTATGATTTTTGTCATAATTGTGCAGCCCTAAATCGTACTGACCCCAGGCGTTTGAATGGTAGTGTATTTATTTAAAAATATATATTTGATTTCTATATATTGTCTGTGTGTGTAAATCTCAAAATTTCCAGTTGATATAATATCGTTTATTTTAAGAAAACAGTCTATACATGCTCTACCATCATGCTAGTATTTCAGACATGGAATTCAATAATATAGTCTCCAGTTACTAGACAACAGCTTGCAATAAGTGCTTTAAATTTCTCTGATTCTGCAGCTGAAGTAATCTTTTCTTCATGATGTTAGAGTTTTAACAGAGCCAGTGTACGTCAATCTATCTGACAGCACCATGATGGTTTACAGAGAAGAAATACTGTTTTTGAAAGAACAATAAGAGACTGAAGCTAGCAGTTTTAGTCTTGTGGAGAAAAATTACTATGTTTGTATGTGTGATGTGAGGAACCAACGTATGGCTTTGTCTGAGAAATGGATCCCCCTCAGGGAGAATGATATTTATGATCTATCAGATAAGAAACACAACAGAGGAGAAAAGCCTGGATATCTCTGTGGCTTTTTTGCAGAAACAGAACACAATCCTTCCATTCCTCTTTGCCCTTCCTGCACCTGAGAGGATGTTTGATTTACACCCCGCAATGTCCAGGATTAACTGTAATATCAGGGCTGGAGCGTTTGTGTCGATTGCTTGCACTCACAAACAGCGTGATGTTCTAAAAATGTACACCCCCAAAAAAAAGATCTCTTTCTTCAGGAGAAATTAGCTAAAGTGGGCAATTTCACACTCAGCGAATTTCTGCGGAGTTTGCAGGTACGCTCTATACCGGTTTAATCTGTATTAAATATAATGTATGGTCAGACCATGCAAAATTAGTAAGAGGACCGTATTAATTTGCAAAAAATAGCCCAGATAGCCTTTTACCACATGCAAACAGGGCTCAACATTGTCAGCACTTCACTCACTCACATGCAAACTGTAAAATGTATTTGGGAACATGTGTGTGAATAAAAGAAAAAAAAGTCTCTGCAGAGTTTTATGAAATGTAAGGCCTTAAATAAAAAAGTCTTAAATATTTTAACGCAACTGTAAAATGTATTAAGGAGTACGTGTGTAAATTAAAAAAAAAGTCCCAGTGGAGTTTTATTAAATGTAAGGTCGTAAAAGGCGACTTTTTAAATAATTTTAAGAGGTCTTAAATTTGAGGATGGAAAAAAAGGAATCGCAAAACAGCCTAATAATTATTCAACTTCAAAAGGCTATAATTTCATTTAATAAGCCCTGCACATTTCAAATTAAAATTAAAATTGTGGTGCTGGTGCATGTTCACGATTTCACAATACTGCACATTTATGCCAATAAATTTCTTATGATCTACTGTTGATTAATTATGACAGTATTTACTTTATTTTGTTTGCATGTTGCAGTATGTTTTCGATGGTTGTAAGAGTCCCAGAATCATCATTCATTTTATCTCCCTCATCTTTTTGAAAAGCTGTCAATAGTATAGGCATTTCAAAACAAAAGTCCGCTGTATTTCGGGCTTGTTTATAATTAAAAGTCCCACATTATGCATAAAGGTTATGTAATTGCATAATTGTTAAATATAGTTTGAGTCAGAAATTATTAAACACCTAATTCTAAATGTTAAACTCATTTGCCTTTTAACATAATCTCTTTGTATTATCTTGATCAAAAAAAAAAAAAACATTATTTGACATACATTTTCGTTGCGCCCTAATGATGTTTTTTAATGTGCTTCTAAATAATTCAATTTAAGAGCATGTGTGCCTTGGGGAAAAAAGTAAGCCTCAAGCTCTGGTAAAACTAAGCACTTGCTCAGAGCACATGGCCGGGTGTCTACGTTCACACCGCAGGCAAATGTGGCCCAAATCAGATTTTTTTTCCACACATTTTTCAGATTTTTTTTCATGACAGTGTAAACAGCACAAACCACATGGAATCTGATATTTTCAATTCCGATTTGTGCCACTTCCATATGTGGTACTAAATCCGATCCATGTCAGATGTTTTGCAATGCGACCACAGTGTGAACAGTCATGTCAGATTTCATGCGACTTTTACGTCACTCTAGATCAACATTCGTCATGATTCTGCGCTCATGGGAGTCACTTCAGAGATTTTTACATACCCAAAGTTATCAAGACAGTAGCGAAAGGTAATAAGTGGAAGTGTGATGTGTCAGAACTCATGTGTGTTACAGTGACAACTCTACAAGCAAAACATGAGGGCTCGTATCATAAAAGTTTCAAAACTCTGCTTTCTAAAATATGCAAGTTTTTGTCACATCCTTGTCTTTATTTTTTCATATTGCCTGCACATAATTTCGCTGGCTTCTGCAGCAGATCACACTATAAATAAACACATAATCACTTACTTTGTCCTCCGTGTTTAATTGCGTATAACAGTGCGCTGCGCAAGTGTTGCCAAATCCACATTTTCCCAGCGGAATTGGGCTACTGTTTCCTCTGTTGCCGCGGGATGTTTTTCAACTTTGTGGGTTGACACGACCCCACTTAACGCGATGTTTCCCTCCCTGAACATGATTGGTGCTATTTTGATCGAAAGAATTGGGTGGGTTTTGTTGTGTAAACCTGGCAACCCTGTTCGTATTGTTGTTTTGCGCATGCGGGTCAGTTCAGAACTATGATCTGTTCACACTGGAAATCTGATGTTGGCCACATTTAAAACAACAATGTAAACAGCTATACAAAAAAATCTGAGAACTAAGGCTCGCACTGTGAATGTAGTCAGTGTTTCAACTGACAGGCACTAGGACCCAGAGCACAATGTCAGATTTGGGAAGCAGGCAGGGGGCAGGACTTGCTTCCTCAGAGCTTTTGTGGTAGAAAGTGCCATTGCAGCTTTGTAAACCTATTACCATAGTTATCAAGAAAACCAGACCCACATGCTTGTGCCAGCACAGCCCGAGTCAATTACCATTGAGAGACAGTCATTTGCAGACAGTGGCCTGGCCTATTGGTATTATCACAGGTCATATTTGAATAAAGTCACCTTTCCTGGACTCTCTATTTAGCATCCAGCATAAAAAAAATAATTTGCATATTCATATTTATTATTTTCGAAAGCCAGATAAAGATATCCCATATGTCATCATCATTCAGTGATTCTTTACTTACATCCACACAGGTTGTTTACAAAAACAATGACATCCGGCTGGAACTCTCCCGGCTCGCCCGCATTGTGGATCCCAAAATGAAGATTCAGGGAGATGTGGTGTTCAAGTGCGAGAACGTGGCCACTCTGGACCCCATCTCATTCGAGACGCCCGAGTCCTACATCAGCCTACCCAAGTGGAACACCAAACGCATGGGCTCCATATCCTTCGACTTCCGTACCACCGAACCAAACGGCCTTATTCTCTTCACCCACGGGAAGCCGCAGGAAAGAAAGGATGCCCGTAGCCAGAAGAACACAAAAGTGGACTTTTTTGCAGTTGAGCTTCTGGATGGAAGCATGTACCTGTTGCTGGACATGGGCTCTGGGACTATCAAAGTGAAAGCCACACAGAACAAGGTGAACGACGGGGCCTGGTATCATGTGGACATCCAACGAGACGGGAGATCAGGTCAGTGTGTGGATTCTCAGACAAATACACTCACTTATTTATTCCTATTACTATTAATGCTGAACACATTTAATAAATGCCTTAATTTTTTTTTTCAAAATCCAGTATACTTTTTATTGTATATAATATTTATGTACTTTAACTCACTTTATTTAATTATTAAATTATTAAATTAATTTTTTTAACTAGCGATTGCACTAGTCTGTGCTTGCAGTAAAGCGTTATTGTTGGCACATTGATAGCTTTTGATTTTTTTTATTTGTATAAAGTGTGAAGTTAAAGGTCATAATATAGAAATTAGATATAACATGATTGTATTATTATTATTATGTATTTTAGTGTTGTACACAATAATTCGCGATTAATGTAATAAAAAAAAAAAATTAATGTTTACATAATTTGCAACGGTAGGTTTGTGTAACTATGTATAATTTTTTTTAATGTATATTTAGACTAACAGTATATATAAGCAAATATTTGCATGTTAATAATATATTCAATCTATATATGATTTTATATTATCACATAATTATAAATATATATTACAAATTTTCTTATATAATACATGTATTTGTGGTATTATTTTAATATTACTCATTTTATAATATTATTTATTAAATAAATATACACATACAGTATATTATGTAAACAATAACTTTTATTTTTGATGTGATTAATCGATTTGATTATTATTATTTTTATTTATTCATTTATTTTTAATGGTAATTCATTGTTTATTTAGCTTGTTTGTTGCTTATGTTAACATGTTACAGTATTAAAGTATAGTGTAGGAGAAATATAGGTACAATGAGTGTTTTTATGCAGAGCCTATTTTTTGCTCTGTGTACATTGCTGAATATTATATGGCTGTTAATAAAGCAAATATTCAATATAGTAACCCAAAATCACTACATAGTATTTATGGTAAAAAAAACAATTTGTTAGGAACACAAAGCAAACCCACTATTGTGGTTGTGCTGTTGTTTCATTTGCCTTATGAAATAGACCAAAAGGTAGGAGACATTTAGGTCTGGCCTTGTATATCTAAAATGACCTTGTAAATCTAATTTGCGAATGAAATTACTTTGAAATGAAATTCAAGAAAAAATATATTTAAAATGGATTTCCATGTGGGAAATATGCTCTTAGAATTAAAGACATTACCCATAAATTGTATCTCATTTTAAAAACAATTTTTAACTGAGCACATGAAGAACTCCCACTTTGTTTCATTATTAAATCGGTCGGATACTGTAATTGCTTGTGTGTTTTCCATAGGCGTTAAGCTCTGCAGCCCAATGATAACAGCTTTAAACAAAAAGCACAGTGGTTAGTCACCAATAATGGACAGATTTAGTCCCAAGCAGGCTGACATTTTCATTTAATTTCACATCTACTTTGACATAACTTTCTATTAGGTTTTATCCCCTTTATCGTTCTCTGTATTCTCCTTCACCTCTTTCTTTCTTTCTTGGCCCTTGAATCGCTGGCACTCTGTTTCTGAATTGATCGACGACTACTCCATATCACTTCATAGCACAGGGCCCTTGGGAGGTCTTGTAGGATATCAATAATGCAAGGTTTTAGACAGAGCCATGTGGGTGACTGGACCAGTGTCAGTTCTGAAGAGATTATTCCCATTGATCCCTGGTTCCCCACATGGGATGCATCAGTGTGTCTGTATGAGGGACGCCGCTTTACAAGATTCACACACTCCCCATGAGGTCATAAATAGAAAATAATTTTCTTCTAGCCCCCCTCTCCCTCAATCACATACTCTATGGATAGTGTTTCTATCCCTATCTTTGTCTCTTGTGGACAGGATAAACACACAACAGATTGTCTTAGTCTGAACCCTACTGGATTACGCAGTGCAGTAATTTACAGTACTTTAGTTTACAGTTTATAGTCTCTTTACATTAAAAATGCATTTATTTTTTTCCTTATTTTTTTTTTCTCACCTTCACTAAAATGTTTCCATCCACCTCACAGGTGTGGCATATCAAGATGTTGGTTAGACAGCATGATTATTGCACAGGTGTGCCTTAGGCTGGCCACAATAAAAGGCCACTCTAAAATGTCAGTTTTACTGTATTGGGGGGTCCGAAAACCTGTCAGTATCTGGTGTGACCACCATTTTCCTCACGTAGTGCAACACTTCTCCTTCGCATAGAGTTGATCAGGTTTTTGATTGTGGCCTGTAGAATGGCTGTGCGAGGTTGCTGGATATTGGCAGGAACTGGACCACGCTGTCGTATACGCCGATCCAGAGCATCCCAAACATGCTCAATGGATGACACGTCCGGTGAGTATGCTGGCCATGCAAAAACTTGGATGTTTTCAGCTTCCAGGAATTGTGAACAGATCCTTGCAACATGGGGCCGTGCATTATCATGCTGCAACGTGAGGTGATGGTCGTGGATGAATGGCTCAACAATGGGCCTCAGGATCTTGTCATGGTATCTCTGTGCATTCAAAATGGCATTAATAAAATGCACCTGTGTTCGTTGTCATAACATACACCTGCCCATTCCATAACCCCACTGCCACCATGGGCCACTCGATCCACAACGTTGACATCAGCAAACCGCTCACCCACTGTGCCATACACGCTGTCTGCCATCTGCCTGTACAGTGAAAACCGGGATTCATCGGTGAAGAGAACACATCTCCAAAGTGCCAGACGAAACTTTGTGTGTCCACAACTTGTTGAACCAAAATTCTTTGGTTATGCACTCCGATTGTTGCAGCAGCTGTCCGGGTGGCTTGTCTCAGACGATCTTGGAGGTGAAGAATGCTGGATGTGGAGGTCCTGGGCTGGTGTGGTTACATGCCAATTGTCTGCGTTGTAGCGCCGGTTGGATGTCCGGCCATCAATGCTCTGCAACGCTTGGAGAAGGTTCATGGTAAGAAAGAACATTCATTCACGGGCACAGCGCTGGTTGATATTCCCTGCCCGTCATCATGCCAATTGCAGGTTTTTTTTTTTTTAACGTTCCCTCAAAACTCGCGACATCTGTGGCATTGTTCTGTGTGATAAAACTGCACATTTTAGAATGAACTTTTATTGTAGCCAGCCTAAGGCACACCTATGCAATAATCATGCTTTCTAATCAGTATCTTGATATGCCACTTCATATGATGGATTATCTCGGCAAAGGGGAAGCGCTCGCTAACACAGATTTAGGACAGATTTGTGAACATATTTGAAGAAATGTCCTTTGTGTACATAGAACAAAATCTTTAGATCTTTTGAGTTCAGCTCAGAAAAATGTGGGCAAAAACAAAAGTTGTTGCTTTATAATTTGTTCATTGTAATATACTGTAGTATTATATATCTATTATATATTTATATAATAGTAATATTTTTTTAACCAGTTTTAGCATTTGTCTATACGATTATATATTATATAGTATACTTTGAACTAGCTTTTATATTCAACTTCCAGCTTTTAATTTTAGTTTAAAAACAAATTGCTCTTAACATTCTGATCTATTTACATTTTACTTACTTTACCTTTTTTATCAGACATTTTTAGCCCAAAATAACGAATGAGAAAAATCACAAGCAATGTATCATACAGTTGGCAACAATATTAGCATTACTGCAATACAGAATAGCGCAGAAGCTAGTTAAGAAAATAAGTTGCCATGGCAACATTTCTAACTCATTTTCATTTTATTTATTTTTTTATCTTATATTTTACTTATTTTCTTGCAGCTGTATTTCAATTAACAAATGTGATTTTTGTCAATAAAATAAAATAACTTTTGGGGACAGTTTAGGGGTTAAATGCACAATTTTACTGGACCACTAACAATAACTGTGTGAATGTGTTTTATGTATTTTATGGCTCATATAATCTCTGTCTCTCTTTATTTTGTTTTCCAGGCACCATATCTGTTAACAGCCGTCGCACTCCGTTCACCGCCAGTGGCGAAAATGAGATCCTGGACCTGGAGGGGGACATGTACCTGGGCGGCCTCCCCGATAGCCGGGCTGGCCTTATCCTTCCCACTGAATTATGGACTGCCATGCTATACTATGGCTATGTGGGCTGCATTCGGGACCTGTTCATTGACGGTCGCAGTAAGGACATCAGGCAAATCGCTGAGGCCCAGAACGGTGCAGGTATCAAACCTTCCTGCAATAAGATGCCAGGCAAACAGTGCGACAGCTATCCGTGCAAGAACAAAGGCGTGTGCAAAGAAGGTTGGAATCGCTTTATCTGCGACTGCACAGGCACTGGTTACTGGTCTCGCACGTGTGAGAGGGGTGAGTTAGCTGCCTTTACCTTTACCTTTCCTTTATTAGTTCATAAAATCCTAAAAGCCCTGGCTTCCTAGAATAATTTTTTTGCTTTGTTTTAGAATAAACCCGAGAGGCAGGTTTAATTTCAATTGCAACATTTGAATAAAAAAAAGGACCGTTTACAATAACCGTCACGCCAGTTTGTTTAGCTTCTCACCTGTAAAATCCCATCTGCTGCTGTTTGTAAACAGCGGATTAGCTCTCACATAATCAGTTAAACTATAAGCTCATTAATATCTCAGCACGTTGCTGTATGGAAGCTGATGTTCTCCGGGGTTTGGGGAGTGTTGCGTCTGAGTCAAACCCCTGATGATGTCATACCTTGGAAAAAGTCCAGCCGCCCATAACGTACAGATCTTCAGATATCATAGGCAAAAAATAATAATATTCACATGAAAAATGAAGTGGAATGGTTTTGGTAGATGACAGGAGATGGCTGGGTTTTTGAGTGGTTGCGGATCTTTTGCTTGAAGTCTGTTGTGGCTGCATGTTTGAAGGGCTCCATATGGGTCGGAACACAGGGGTTCCAGGTAACCAGGTAATAGAGGGACTTCCTGTGAACAGTGAGCAAAGCAAATTGTTTATTATGTTGGCATGAGAGCTGGTTTCTCTGTTGGGCTTCATTCATTTGTGTGATATTACAAGAAACCATTGTTATGTTTTTATTTATTTATTTATTAATCTATTTATTTATTTATTTTACTCTTGGGCTATATTAGCTTATTTATATAATCATAGTTGTAGTAGAAGTAAATAAGAAGTAAATATGAGGTAGAACAGTAGTTCTCAAATGTTTTGAACCAAGTACTGCCAAAGTCGCTTTAAGACAATATACAAAAGGGGATTCTTGCAGCGATGCCTTAGAATAATTATTTTGGGATTCCCAAAGAACCTTTCTGTGAATAATTTTTTAAAATAAACATTTTTTTTTCTTAGTGTGAAGAACATTTTAAAAATCTAAAGACACTTTTACCACTATAAGAACCTTTTGTGCAATGGAAGTTCCATGGGTGTTGTTAAAGTTTCTTCATGGAACCGACAATAGCATTAAAGAACCTGTATTTTTAAGGTGTAGTCTGCTGTTTACAGTAACTGTTTGTCTGGATAACGTTTCAGTAACATATCTCAAATCGCCAGTAAAATTTGACAACAGTAATATTACAAATGTTGCTTTTTTAGCCCTTCTTATTTATTTTTAAAAACTAGCTTCTATGCTCTGTACTGTAATATAGCTAATATTTTTGGCACCTTTATGATAAACTGCTTGTGATTTTTGACATCTGGGGCTTTGGGGTAAAAATGTCTGATAAACAAATGTAAATTTAAATGCAAATAGATGAGAAATTAAAATGAAAATAACAATAATAATAATTAGGCTCATGTTCCCTATCAAGAACAAAAATTAGTTCAATTAGGGTTGGGTATCGTTTGTTTTTTTTCGATAACGGTGCCAAATCTATACTTTTAAAACAGTTCTGGTGCCTAAACGGTGCCTTAAACGATACTTATTAATAAATAAATAAAAATTCCCCAAAAAATTATGGATTGGCCATTAGCACTATAAACACATGATGTCTGTTTCATTCATACTGGACGCCAGAGGGGCCCTCGCGCAGAAACTTCACATAATCCAGTCACCAGAAGTAGCGGGAACTCATGACCCTCCAGCAGGAAATCCCTTATACTGGAGCAAAGACATTGCTATTATAGCTTACTAGCTAGCCAACATTAACCTTTTGAATGATAACAAAGACACCTAAGACACTTCGACTGCGACAATATAGTTTATCTTGTTATTCAAGCCCATCTCTGGTAGTTTCAAATATTTTAGTATATTTCTAATCCATTGCTAATGATGTATTCTTTTTAAAAGTAGCTTATGGACATATTTTCTGCTCCTCTGCAATAAAATAAAAAACGTGATGGTTCTCTCAAGGAAGTCTGGAACTGCGACAACAACAATCACACGGTAAGCACAGAATTCTGGGGTCGAGCGACAACCCAATAAATTATAAAGTATTTTTTTTACTTTTTAAAGTTAAAAACAATATCTCAATGTATAATATATATAATTACAAAATAACATTCATACTTTTTTTTTTTTTCTAAAAACCTTTTTAACAGTAACTGCTTTTCTTACATGTCAAGGTAACTAACCCATTTTTAATTCTTCTTAAATGTCTACCTTGAAGATAATTTTCTTAAACCCATATAAAAACCTGACCCTCAAAGAACACCCATACTGAACTTTTCCTAGCATGTTCTTCATTTTGCAAGTGCACCTTTACTGGCATCTTCAGTATGACGATTTTTTCAAATTTCTTTTCAAAACCTCTGCAACCCCACACATCACCATGTTTAAAATAATTCCACTGTCACACGTTAGCCCACATTATTCCTCCGGAAAAAAAAAAAAAAACCCCAAACCCTTGGCTGCTTGCTTCTTACCCTGCTGTCATCCAGGGTCCCCTGTGATGCCATTTGTCGGGCTCCGTCAGCCCACCTATTTTTTGGGATTGATCTCGAAGCCCCGCGGTGGCTTGAGGGCTCTCCGTGTCCATCCTTCCCTCAGGACCTCCAAATGATCCTCCTTGCCTTGAATGAGCAGAACATGTTCATCTATCCAGCCCAAGAAGAAGGTCTCCGATATGGCGTCCGTGACTTTCTTATTCCAGAAGTGCTGCATGTTCTCCGCTTTGAAGTCGGCGAATATCTCGTAGCCGGTGTGATGGTGCTGAAGCTTCTCCGTGACCGCGGCTGCTTCCTCCACGCTGACCCGCGACAGCACTATGGCCAGGGAATGGGGCGCTATCTGCAGGAACTTCTCCATTCTCCGGCGCGTTTCACACACAGGCCACGGCGTGGATTGCGAGCCTGTCCGATGCTCCGCGGCACTCACACGGTGTTTTATTGCGCACCTTATTGAATTTCCAAAACGAACACATTGCACCGTATTTCAGTTTATGTCCAGGAGCCGAAGCGCTGCGCGTGACGGCGGAGGGTCCACCAGCATGATACGCGAGAGAGACGCCAATGTCCTTTATTCATCAAACAAACGCTTACAACGTCGCGTTCCGTACGGTGCGCCCATAGCCCGATGCCAGCGGTCCGGTGGGCAATATTAACCAGGCACTGCACTGATGGGCAAAGCAGCTGAGCTGAATGATCAATGGGTCTGTCCGTATTAATAGAGCTCAGCCTGCCTCTTTCCACATCTCTCCCGCGACATTCTGCGCATACGGCCGAAAGCAAGCGAGACCGACTCCTCCACCATCGAGGCCTCTTGAGCGGTGGATTGATCGATCACTTCATTCATCGGTGATGTTTGCTGGCTATAAAGCGCAGGAGATGACTTCATCCCTTCTTATTCATGTATTCATTAGTGCACTCCGTGGTTGCCTCCCAGTCGGGTCTTGTACACTATAGGGTGTTCATATGGACCGTACGCTTTCTGATGTCGTACTCGCAACCGTCGGCTCTCGGGCTCTAGTCCCCTCGTCCCTGACGCCTTGCGCCTGGTGTCCGGTGCGGCGGCGGCGGATTAGATTGGAGTCATTGGACGTGTCGACAGAGAGCGCGTGGTTCACCAGATGTTTTCCTGACTCCACCTACAGGCGGCCTTCAAAACATCGCGAGTATAGCGCACGAGCCTCGCAACAGGTGAACACGGGAAAAGCAGAGCGAGAGCTGGCACTCACAGATTAGTGCAATGCATTTGAACACTTTTCACGAAAGGGTGGACTTAAAAGAGGCGATGAGAGGTCAGGCTATGTCTGTGTCCTATGTTTTACTTTATTTAACCGGCTCATTCCTTGTATCCGGTGCTTTTAGTTCTTGATGCAATCTGTCATAATGTTGCATTTCAACAGAGTAAAATTATAATAGGCTGATTAAAAAGAGAAAATAAATTTTTTTAACAATATAACACACAATGCTTTGGGTCCAAAACAAAAGTATTATAGGCCTGCCTATTATATATTTAATCATTTGAATTTATTGGGCTATATGTATTTTGTTATTATGCACACTAAGTTATTAATCAGTATAATATCATGGTTAAATGTCTGTCCTTCAAGAAAATCACTCATGTAGGCCTGCAGCATGCATCTTAACAGTAAACAAAGAAATGTACACTTGCTTAGTGAAATATATCATTATTGTTTTAAAAGGTTATCAGGAATATGTATCAAATAATATCCAGAGGTATTCATATATTCATGGAATTCTATTAGGCTAAATGTATTTGTCCATAACAGTGTAGATATTTTGTTAGTTAGTCAGTGGTTCTACAAAATGTATAGATTTTAGGTAATTAATCTTGATGATATGGACATTTTTTTATGATTAAA